>JAZGTK010003017.1:13998-28955 GCA_036877625.1 Ambastaia sidthimunki | reverse complement strand
TATTTCCATGGTGGTTAATACAGTGCCCTACAAGACAGCTGCCTGTAGGCATTGGGTCACAAGGTTTTGGATCAGAGGCATGGGCATGAACAAAATAGCAGCTGATCATGTGTAACCAAACAGAGCATTTTATTAGTATGTTAAAGCATCCAAACCAGATGACACCTAGTAATAACACTCAGCTTATCTTTATTCACCAGGAGCTATATTACATCCTATCTTGTCTTTAGTAACCATGGTGATATTAGTAAGGATCTCATTTAGAACACTGAACTGATCAGATCCTAACTAAGAGGTTTCTGTAATAGGGCCTCAGGCCCATGATTGGCATTATATTAATGCTAGAATTCCTCTCAGTTCAATTGTGCTTATATAAAATACAAGCAGAATCTGAATATATGTTTGCTTTAAAGTACTCTAATACACAATAACAGACAGAGACACAAAGCACTAAATAAATCACACAGAGTTGGAAATAAAAAGCTGCTAGGCAAAAATGTCATTGTGAATTTTTAGAGTTTTATTTCTCCCAATCCAAACATTTGTTCTGTCTTCTAGAAGTATCCACTTGACTGTGGGCAAATGTGTGTTTATGAAGTATCTGAGTACAGAGGTCTGGTATATATATCACTCACATTTATACTGATCCCTGTCAAATCCTCAGTTCAGCTTCTGGCACTAGAAGTCTACCCCTGAACCACGGGACTGCTCTCTCAGATGCTTGGAGATGCCTCACGGATGAATTTCTGGACCTCAGGCAAGACAATTACACGCTTTTATTATGCTCTATAAATATTTCAGCACCCAATCAAATGCTTCACTGTTCAGTCTGATATTCACTACCCCAATAAATCTTTTACTAGCAAAGCCACTGTTTGCAAGAACAGACTCTCTTAAGAGCTAATTTCAGTTTGCTCAATGCTAATTAGAAGACATTCAGTACTTTAATCAATATTAGAATGAATATTGAAGCAACTAAATGAACACCAATCACTAGAATGTCAATAGACTTTGATTTTAAATCAAAATAGATGAAACCTCCCATGCAATAACTTTTAAACAAGCCACAGCTTAAGTACATTAATATTTCATATGTCGTATTTCATATTTACAGAGAAAACAAATGTTACCCCATTTTAACAGTTACTGGTAGCCTATATATTGATGACATTAGTAGGGTTATATACTTCATTTGTACTAACTCATGGCTTTATGACACTGCATTACTTTGCACTTTTTTCTGTAAACACAAATTGAGATGTTATGCAGAACGTACAAGTGTATACAGTTTTTTATATCTGTTTAGCTCTTTACAAGACATTTTTAAAAACAGCACCTTTTTTCTTTTCTTTACAGTATACCATGAATACACCACTAGCATAGAAATAACTGGAGGCAGTACATGTACTTCAACCAGCCAAACAAGAAAACGCATCTCTCATTCTACAGTGTTCTTATAGACTTTTAATCCTGTTATGAATTCATGCCACATTCACAGAGGAACATAAAAGTATTTCACACCGTTTAGCCTCCAACTTTAACTTCCTCCAGTCCAACTGAACTGATCCAAAGAACATTTTAGATCTGATTTTTCCATCAATGATTAATATGTTGTCCTCATATTCCTCCAAATATATAGAATATTCCAGGAAAGGAGCAAACACAACGACCCTCATAAGGCTTGTTATACAGAGATAAATTAAAAGACGTGCAACTTAATGTCCCTTAAAATGAAAGCATTTCATGAGGCTGACTGCTGCTATAATTCTGGCTGACAATGCATTGGTCATTTAACAGACTGTGGGTTTGCTGGTTCTCCTCGGTGTGCAGCTCTGCCAATTAATCAGACGACTATTTGCATATGCCGAGCAAGCAAACCAATCTGTCCCAGACGCTTATAGAGTTGTAACATTAAAAGTGAAACACAGTCACTAATAAAATGCCATTTGATCTCATTTTCATAGTAAGAGATGATGTGCTGTTTTAGCACATACTGTAAGTGAAGATAAAATGTTAAAAAAAGAACTAAAGGAAGAAAAAGTAAACTAAAATATTTTTCAAACATTATTGGACCATTTCACTGAAAAATTGCATAAACCTGGCACTAAATGCCAATAACCTTAATATCAAACACAGAAATGAACATCATCATAAAGTGAATGGTCCCAACTGTAGGTTCAATTATATTTTAGTGTTTGATTAAAATCTACAACAGAAGATATGGGATGCCTATAAGTTTTTCTCCTCCAGTTTTAAACATTGCAGCTTTAAAGACAAGCCTGTTTATATTGCTCTCCTAATTATGTTAGTTGTATTTTATTGCATTCAGCAGTGGAAAATGGCAATGCCAAAAGCAAGCCTATCAGAACAAACCCGTGACCCATTTTTAGGTCATAACCCATCAGTTGAGAACTGCTGCTCTATAGCTGTACATACACAACCGTCTCTCTCACTCTCTCATACGAGTTTAGAATTATTGTCATTTAAAAATAACCTTTGTGCTGAACATTTGACTCACTGGACCAAAACACTCAGACTGTCATTATTAACTCATCACCAGCGCTGTAATATCATGCACTGACAGTTAAATGTACATTACCATTGCCAGGGTAACTTTGTTCTTCGTAAACAGAGCAATTTAAAGAGCTAATTTAGTTATTCTGGTACACTTTTACAATCTCTTTGTGTCACATCCATGCGAGTTTGTGTGTCCTAGCCACTAGTACATATAATAACGTACTGTGGGTACATGGCAGAATGGATGGTGGACACTGCCCTATGTACACACCAGTTATGAAAATTTTAATAGAATAGAGATTTTATTTTTCATTATTATATGTACTGAGGCCAGCTAAGACATTGCTCACACACTTTGGTGTGGAAGAACTCATCTGGTCTGAATGAAACTCATACCTACCGAACAGCTTCTAGGATGAATTGAAACTACCAGCCAGACCCCATCACCCACAACTGCAGCCTGACTTCACTGGCTGGTCTCTGGTTTTAAAATGGACATTACTAATCAACCACCACCTTTGCACCATCTACCATTTGTGACATTCACCTACAGTCTATAATGGTCCAAGAAGCATCCCAACTCACAAAAGAACATTTTCATGTAACAAAAATCACCAAAATACGTAAATGGCACACCATGGATGAGATGCACAAATGGATCAATAAACCACAGACGCTCTCAGCTGACAAATGGATGTTCAGGAAGCTGTTAGCTGCACAGAACTGGAAATTGAGTGAGCGAGAATCTTCTCAAACCGTGTGCCACTTAATGGTGTTTCATAAGTGCACAGTTACACACATGGTCTCAAAACAAAACACAGATGTTCACTGGGGTCCAAAAATGTTCATCTACAGTGTAAACTAATGGAACCTGAATAACCAGGACCCATTATAAACCCAAGGTAAAGTATAAACAGTGTGAAAACTAAAACAAGATTACACACAGCATAACATTTATCCAGGGTTAATAATGGCCCTAGGTTAATAATTTTAAGTGTGAAAAGCCCTTTTATATTTAAACCTGGGAATAAATAAAGCAGCCCACACTACCCAATCAAAGTCAGACATATCCATTTTATAATAAAAATCAGTAAGCCACTTCAGTCGGCGAGCAGCAATGAACTAACATTAAAAATAGAGTGTCTAAACCCCCCTTACGTTGCTGTGGTAAAAATCAAACTGATTGGATAAGTTTTAAGTCTCATTGGATTTTCGGACTAAAACTATCCATTTTACAAACAGGGTTTCATTTTAATTGCCACAAGTGAAAGCTTGAGGGATTTTGAGCATTTTAGGCCTAAACTTTCACAACAGGCAACAGCTCTTTTGGTAAAGCCTGAAAATTGTTTTGTGTGGCTGGTTTATGGATTTTACTGAATTTGTTTCACTAGATTCACTTCTCATTAGACATTCCACATGTGCATTTTGCTGAGAAAATTGTGCTATTTTCCCACGAGGCCTCCGCTCACTAAATTGTTTGTGTCTGCAGCCATTTGCGTTGATATGCCAGAAAACCACATATTGAGTTTTGAGAAACGAGTTTTAAATGAAAGTTCAGCTCAGATAAGCAGTCAGAACACATGTGGCCCAGTAATCTTACAGAACAAGAGTTTTGATTGCAAAACAAAAATCTTGTTGCCTTTAAATGAATAATCCACACTGTCCTACATGGATGTGGGAGGTTAAGAGATCGCTAGCTCCTCTGGATAGCTTAACCGGGGTCTGTAATGGCCAATCTGGCAGGGTGGCAAATAGTTTCCTGACTCCTGAAATATTCCCCAATTCCCCAATTAGAGCTTCGTGTCACCTCTCCCATTTGTCAGTGCCTTGTTTGGCCTGGGTCTCTCTCTCTCTCTCTAGCAGGAGATATGCCACATTCTATGACTAATTAATCAAATCTTGGCTCTTTTACAGACGGAGAGAAAGTAATCTGCTGTCTATAGGGAATGTGTATAAAATGCTTATTCTATGCGCAGGTTTAATCTATCATTTACAGGTGATTCACACACAGTGGGGGCACACAACCATACGCTCTCTTCTCAAGGGGCTCGTTAGGGACCAAAACAAAAAGCTTTCATTTATTTATTTAATATTCATTAGCATTATTAAAGAGTAAATTCACAATCTTGATTCTAGTCACTGCATCACTTTTAGTAGATACGTGATACTCAAATTGAAGCTTGTCCTTGTGAGAGTGATTAAAACCAAAACCTTTGGAGTTCTTTAGTCTAAATCAAATTAGCATTTCAATATCTGAAAAAGCAAAATGTGATATTTTGTGTAAAGACGTTAACATGAGCAATAGTGTTTTTTCTAGTGTTCTTGTTTCCTGTTTCTTAATTTGTCTAGAGCAGAATATTTGCCCTAGACAACGTTTTTTATATCTTACCCCACTGTAACCAAGTCGTTGATACCACATCTGTAAAGCTAACAAGTCTAAAACTTGTGTGTAGAGCTCATTTCTACAGTGCCTGTAGTGGTATTTTTAGTTTCCTTATGCTAACAGGTTTAGTTCAGAACTTCACAAGCGGTCTGGATTTGCATGGAAGTTCCCCTCTGTGAAGCTCATCTCCTGAGTCTCCTCCAATATTCACAGTCTCAGCCGTGACATGTCCTACATTCACGTCCGAGTTCAACCTAGATTATAAACTGCGTAAATTGGTAAAACATCTCTCATTGCTTCATGTTATCCTTATTTAAAGAGCTCTTTGATCATAGCACAAGGTTCTGGGATTTTGAATATTCAATGAAGCAGCTGGGGCATCTGCACTCACGTAGTTATTGCATCTAAATACAGGTACAGTACTTCCATGCATTTTAAATGTGGTCATCTTTCTTAAGCAACACAGCAATGTGAAGCAATCCATCTTTAAATGGTGAAAAAGACAAGTTGACACTTTGTCCCATCCCAGTTTAACGTGCAGGGACTGTGAGCGAGTTGTAATTTGATTTCCTGACATGTGTAAATGGTGGTCTCATACATAAATCTGGGCACTTAATCCCAATATGCACACAAAGAATGTTTTTACTGGAGTGACAACTACATTCTATAACTAAATTCACTCAGGGCTGGAAATTGGGTCTGGGGTGGGGCAGGGGTTGGATGGATGACTCTGGGGGACTGGGTCCAGAGAATGAAACAAGGGGAAACAGAGTTCCAGTTCAAACTGTAAAGGACTTCCATATTTTATACACATAATGGTATCAAAACGCTAAACTAAATGTAAATATTTTTTTTGTAATTAAGTTAAAATAATTATATCTAGACACAATAGTGATATAGTCTTCATCCATCCATCCACCCACCACCCTCCCTCCTTTCTTTCTTGCATTCCCTCCCCAACAATCCCTCCATCTTTCTCTCTACATCTTTTTGTTGTGCCCCTCACCAAACAAAGTGCCATGACATAAGACATGCAGCATATGGACAACATCTACTCTGTTTGTTCATCCCAAAACACAAGCTTTTATAACCTGCCCTACAGGTGCTGACAATAATTACTGAATGAGTCTGATTGGTGCAGAAAAAGGGGTGTGACAAGAGGAACTTAAGGTTGATCAGGACTCCAACCAATTAACACTTACCCTTTACAAGCACGACTCAAACTGATCCAGAATCAGTCCAAATTGTAAAATGTTGCTTCACCCCTGCAGTCAAGCAACATTTCAAGCAGGATAAAACTGTTTAAAAACAGCAGACTTATATTTATGAAACACTGCATTTCTGTCACTGGTGTTTTTACTAAAAATCAATTATGTTAATACATCCTCAGATGCTAATACTACTTGGAGCATAAACAACAAACAAAAAATGGGTTGATATGTTGGCATTCAATTTTCTTTCTTCCAGATAATGTCTCTGGATTATGTATGTAACCTCAGTTCCCAGAGAAAGGGAATTGTGCAAAACCCACAAAGCAATCTTGAGGGGAGTTTGAACCAAATAACATGGTCCTTTCCTGATCAAGTGGACCTGCCTGACCTACATGGATGGCCTGTACTAGAAATGTCTGTGGTGGGGCTCAAACCTCAGTCTAGTGTCAGTGCATTACCAGCTCATGCCACAGGCCTGCCATGAAAGCTCTAAAGGGGAGCAACTTCCTTAAGCTCTTATCCAGATTGAGGCTGAAACTTACTTAACGCAGCAAACTAGTCAAGGCAAGCTTGCCAATAGCAAGAAGCCCTTGCAATTTGTGCAAACTCAGCTCCTTAGAGAGCTGAATGCAACTGGGTCCAATGGCACTTCTTTGCAATTAAGTCCAATTGTGCTTCAACATGAGAACAACAAACAGCCCCTGAAGACAAAAAAGCTTATGGCATGCTCTACACATGCTCTAATATACTTGCAGGTACACCTCATGTGCATCAAGATGTGCTGTGGGCCAATAGGATTGGTGTAATTAGATATAAGATTCAGACACCGGTCACACCGAAGGAATTCTCCATAGCATCAAACCAGACCCATTGTCAAGTTCCTTCGAACAGGAAACATTATTATTGCTTGTGCAAGAATGTCACTTCTAAAACTGTAGGCACAATGTTAACCAGATTAGAAAACTGAGTTTATAGGACTAAACTGGACGGACAAGCTACATTTGTCCCGTTTTGGTTTGACATTCTAGGATTTATAGTTTGAGGAACTTGGGGATTTTTTTTTTTCATTTGCCATGTTGTTGCATGTCAGAGTCATAAAGCCAAATCTATTTCCTTGAGATTGTTCAATAGCAATCAAAATAAAATGGGATTAAAAAGAAATCCTCATTGTTCGTAAGAAAAGTGTGGTCAATAAAAAATAAAAGACCTTTTGGAAGTCCACAGTAATACTTTCACAAAGCTGTCAATGTTTCATCTACACAGCAGATGTTACAAACCATAATATTACAGAAGATGACATTCAACAGCACTAGAAATGATTGAATTGTCTATAAATGTTTTTATGCTTTGTAAATATTGACTGACACTATAATAAATAGCTAAATAAGAAGTTACTGTGGAGTGAGAAATTATATAAAAAATAAATACCAGGACTGCACCAAAACCTGGAAATACAGCAGCATAACAAAATCCATGATTTCCATACCGGGAGTGAAATAGGATGAGGTGACAGCAGGGGTTTAGCCCAAAGACACAACCAATGCAGAGATTCTGAGAGCTCTTTTACCAAAATAATAACATATTTAATGGAGTTTATCTTTAAAATATAAATAAAAGATAACATATTCCGTTTTGGAGCTGAATAAACAGAATTTGCCTGGTATTTGTGCATTTAGACATTATTCAAACACGATTTTATTATGTGACTTTTTATTTATATTGGATCATTTTTACATTTGCCATAATGTGAGAATATTAAACAAACCTCAATTCAGTGATACAGCTTTCTGCAGACCAGCTGGTGAACCATGGCGCTAGTAAAGTTAGATTCCCAGCACATACTAATAAAATATGTAAAAAGGGTGAATACATGGTTAGTCACTTTGGATAAAAGCATCTGCCACATGCATAAATGTAAATTGTAAAATGTAATGTAAAATGTTTAAACAATAACAGCACAATGTAGAAATAGCAGTTGCTATAGGGAAGGAAATAAATGGACTGACTGTCAATGTAAATCATAATAATTAATAATATAATAATTCTGTTATATTTAACAGCAAAGAAGACTAGTAGACATTTAGTTTGTGTTGGATGTCTTTATACTTTAATATTGTTATATGTAATCTAATCTTTTTATTTAAATTTATAAAAATAACAGTGTTTTTTGTATTATGAAAAGCAGAACAAACTGTGCTTTAATAAAGCTACATTAAAAAAACAACATTATGCCAAAAATATTATGCTATTATAAAATTAATAAGTCTATTACTGATTATATTAGTAGCTGCTTATATCATAAAACTGCTTAGCCACACTAAGCTAACATGGTGTAGCCCTGAGAGCCCAAATACTGCTACCAAGAATGAATTTTTAACCCAGAATATGTTTCACTTTCAGAGGATACATTTCTAATCAGCTTCACATTTATACAAGGCCGTTTTTTTGAACACAGACGAAACAGCGTATGACAAAGTAGAAGATGGTTGAAAATATGACTGCTGGCTGCTAGCTGTTTTGGACAGAATGGTGCAGAAAATAATTAAGTCTTTTTCAGCTAGACTGCTTCAGAGAATGCTTGGCAGATTTCAATATGGGCCCTTCAGGAGAAATATGGAAATAAATCCAAAGAGGAATCATGTTGGAGGAAGCTGGGAATTTAAATAAGGCTGCAATGATCCAGGATACATACATCATTGCAGGATGAAAACATGGGCAAGAAAGAGCTTCACAATACTGCCTGTCAAACCTCCGTGAGTTGATAAATATGCACAGTAATTTTATAGATGATAACGTATTGCGCTAATACCTTCATGACATTTGATCTCCTTGCCTCTTCTGGTTCTTCATGTTTCCTCTGTTTCTCCTCTTCTGCCCTTGATGTTTCTCGCACCCGGTGTTGTGTTTCTCCTTCTCTGGTTGGGAAATGTACAACATCAAAGGGGTTTGACACTTGACAGATCTCCTCATTTCATTCTTCAATGAGTTTGTGTCATTTCTCCACACTGAGGCACTTCTGACAGACACACTCTCTTTCCTGGCATCAAACTGGCAGGCATACCAACAGCCGAGAGAGAGCACCGAGCTGCTGCTTAAAGAGACTTACAGAGTAAAAAAGCTGACCAAAGAGAATTATGGGTTCGCTACATATTTAGACACAACACTGAATTAAACTAAATACAGAACTAGAAAAACAGTATCAGAAAACTTACAGTATTTCTCTCCCTTAAATCCCACTTTGAATGTTAGTTAAAAAATTAGTTAGTTAATTCGTTTAAAAACATAATTTACTTTTGTGACAATTTTCTAACCTTACAATGAAACAACCCTAATGTAAAAACACTAATACTAAAGCTCATCTTAGCGAACACCAATAATAAGTAGTCAGAGGAAGAGTTATAAACTTAGAGTATGTCTACATAATGTTATCTATGACATGTTGACTAGTTTTAAGAATACCCGGCAAAGATGTCTAATAAAGCCTAAAAAGAGTGTGTGTTTGCCTTGTCAAAAACAGCACAATCTTTCAACCACATATTTATGCCCAAGGTCTGCACACAGCGAATAAAATTTCCACAAATTTTGCATATGCAATATCTCCTTATTGCTTTCTTGTTTCATACCTTGTTTTTTTGCAGGGCAGCATCAGGGTAAATAGACGTTCTGAATGTGTAATGATTAAATCAATGTCTAACATCCAACATCCGCACACTTGATTTACATGCATGGAACAAAAGCAACCTTATAACCTCTTATACTCAGGGTCATTATGTTCTCATATTTTTCAAAGCGTTGACTAGGCGACAAGCGATTATTCACAATTGGAGAAAAATATTGGCAACATGATGGGATTTCATCATTAGTATTGATTCAGAAAAGATCTGTAGCACTGCAGCTAGACAGCCTGGAAGATAAAATGTTCCTTTGTTCAGCTATATAAGGCACCAGAAGGTCAGGAATGCATAAGAAAATTGTAGTTAGTTTTTTGTAGTTTTGCCCACAGGTAAAATTAGACAAAGGGAAAGAAAAAAATATTTAAAAAAAAGTTTTTTCTAAATATGAGATGATGTCCAACCACCTATTTTTTTTAAAAAATCACAGTATAAGAGTGTACTGTTGGAAATATGTCAGGCGGTACTTGAATATAATGCGGTTCTCTGGTATTATGGTGCATAATATGGCATTAAATCCGAATTTCAGCTCTCTCCTCTTGAGAAAAAAGGGGAAAACTTGACAGAAACACTTATTACACTCAGAGTAGATTGAGATATCAGCTTGATGCCTGGAGGGCGTTCTGTCCTCTGTGCTTAATATTCTGTCACTTCAAAAAAAATCTCCACTCTCATCCACCAGATCAAGAAACTCTCTATAGAAGGTTTTAAAAAGCAATAGTTCACACAGAAGGTTTGATTCTGTCATTATTTACTCTCTTTTATGTCATTCCAAACCTGTATGCTAAAAAGGTGGAAAAAAATAATTAAAACACCATAAACCATAAAAACATCACAAAGTATGAGTTTTTTTTTTTTGCCTATATCTTTTAATTTTGCTGTGTGAACTCATGGCTGAGTTTTACAATAACATAATTGAGTCATGCTTTTTAAACTTAAGTCCAACTTAAAAATCAATTCCATATTCAGGGAGAAAGAACTATAATGTGGAATAAAAACACTTTAAAATAAGGAATCTGATTTGTTGTACAGTCAGTTAACAAATGAACAGGCAGCACTTTTGTATAAAGGCTCTTCCAGGGTATTATACAGAATTTCTAATGATCCAGAACAAATTCAAGTGAGCTTTAGGGATAACCAAGTGAATATTTAATACCTGCAATGCTTAAATGTTAGAATAATTGGAATCATAAATTAAAACAAAAAATGAACAATGAACATTTATGATTTTAATTTTTCCAGTTGTCACACAAAGGATTATGGGACATCATATGCAGGAAAGAATGAAGAATCAAATACTGTATATGTCTTTTAAAATCAGATGCAAGGGTTTTAGTAGACTGCATGTCACGCAAACATTGAAATTTGGACATACTTTCCTATCTCCAGTTGATGGCCATACCGTAAAATAACACCTTTGAGGTTAACAAAAGATAATAAACTCTGACCATTTGTCCTTTATGTCTCCTCAGTGACATGACCTTGCTCAGCTCTGAGAGGTTGGGTTCACAAGCCACTTTCATTTGCAACGGATTTTGCCAAGTCCAGTTCAGCAGCTATTGAGGCATTATGGGAAATGTTCCAACACTTGATCTCTGTTTGAGAGCAAAAGGTTACTGTGAGAATGGAGCAGGTACTTTGGGGACCTGTGGTTATTATGATGAAGATAAAAAGTTTGAAGGACTGTAAAGTGTGTTTCTAAAGAAAACCACGAGAAAGACCACTGGCAAATGATTTGAAGCATCCTTGATTTGAAGTAATTTATAATGCTTCACAAACAAAATAAAAAGTTGACCCAAAAATGAAAATGATGCCACTGGAATATAGCACATATCCTATGAACTACTTTTATAGTAGTTTTTGGCCCTTTTTGGAGCTTACCAAGAGCTTTTGAAATATGGAAAAGACCTGGGAGATTATTAAAATATACTTCACAGCTAACAATTTTAGGCTGTAAGAATGTTTTCATAAAGTTTCTCTTCAGCAACAAAAAACATCTTACGTACAAGTTTTTAGCAGTTTAGGAATTGCTTGGTTATAAGAATTGTATTTAAACACTTTATATTTTGTAACATTTGAACAATGTTTTTGATATATATTTGTAGTATGTATGTGTAGTATTTGTAGTGCTAACAGTATGATGTAAAAGGTGTAAAGGAATAGTTTACCCTATAGTTTAGGGTAAAGTTTAGCCCAGCTAACAACTAATATTCTCAGAACGTTGGCTCTAAAAGTTCACTAAAAGGTCTCTATTTTACCCTACTGTTCATACTACAAATACTGTGCCTGAATACTAAAAATACTGCTACTAAAAGTTCACAATGTAAAGTTCTGAGTGTGAAGTCCTTAACAAGCATCATTTGTCAGCTGCAGTCATCAGCCATGTCCACAACACAATGCTTCCGTCTGGATGATTAATGCTGCTGTTCTTTCATCTTTAACACTAAAGCAGGACCAGGTTGGACTAATGGCAGTCGGCCCAGCTAGACTGATTACTAGGAGAAGAGAACTAAATAGTAGCTGGTAATTACCTGCTCGAGAAATGGCAGATTGCTGGCACAGGTGTTGAAGCAGCTCGCCCACGTTCTTCTTTCATTTTGAACAGGAAGGGATGACAGATTACAAAGATGGCGTGACCTGCACAGACCGACTCACTGAATAAGTACCAGAGATGCTGATGTTGAATCGCTGCCTAATTTGTTTAACTTTTTATACTACAGGTAAAGAGTTCTAGTCAAAGTACACTCACAAACCTGTGGGCCACTATGTTGCTTAATCTGGCCAAGAACCTGCCTTTTAGACAGGAAAGATCTGCCTAATATATAAAGAACCTGGACAGGGTTTGTTTCATTTTCATGTGGTGTGTAGCATGCATGTAAAATCTGAACTAGTAATACAATAATAAATCAGTGTAGAATAAATAAAACTCATCAGATCTAGTGATTAATTCTCAATTCTCAGCTTTTTTGTGGTTCACTAAAAGCCAATATTTTCCACAGTGCTTGGGACCGAATGCAGCCTCAATTTGGCAGTCATTTAAAACAGAAAAGATTAAAAAGGAACACTTGTGATGTTTGCTTTTCATTTGTAGCATGGACAGCTTATTTTTTTGATGAGGCTGCTGTCTAAATTCCAGAATTTAAATTGGCATCGATTTAAAATCCAATCAAAGATGAAGCAATTAGCTTCGTTCCAACCATGTTCTGTAAAGTTCATTTGTCTCGCTATTAGCTTTATACTCATTCCGATTAGTGCTTTTAAAATTTAATGTTTGAACATTTTAGTGGTTTAATGTTTTTGGTGTTAAGCTACACTCTGCAGGAAACATAGTTGACTTCTGACATTAACAACAAACAGATCAGAAACATAGTTGTGTTTGACATCAGGTTTTCAAAAACCACAGCTGCCAAATCGTCAGCATCTGCAGTAGAAATCTGAATTCTGTCCAGCAGAACATAATTACTGTTACACACACAGCCATGATGATGATATACACACGGCCTCTGTGATTCTTTCGCCGTGATTGGACAGGCAGGTTGTGTTGATAAGATGGAAGACATTGCTTGTTTCTCTGTTTCATGTCAGTCTTAGCTTGAAATCTGGAAGATTCATTCTGAGCTCTTTAATTACAAACTGCCCGTGGCATAAACCTTCACAAGCAACAAAATAAACAATTTACTACTGATTGCCCCAGGCACCCAGTTACAGCAGGAAAGACAACTGAGAAACTCCTATAGAAACATGCTGAGTCTATCAGATGTTCCCTGTCACAGTAAAGAAAGGCCCAAAAAAGCCTGCTATGCAAGATGACCTTCATCCAAAGGAGGAGAGAGTGATTGAGATAAATAAACAGAGAGAGAGAAACCATACAGGCTTGATTCAAAAGTGATGGATTGTGTTTCTCAGCAATTTATTTTCCCATATCACAATCATTAATACCCTGTTTCAGATGTTTATTTTAAACCCAGCTGGACCTGATGTTTTGAGTAAACAGTCACAGCAGACCATACTGCTTTGGCTAAACATAAAGTAGGCCCCAAGAGCTATACGAGTTTATTGAATTTGTTGCATCTTAAAAGATGAGCTTTAGATTCTTTCCTTTATCATGAATACAAATTAAACAACAGCTTGTATGTTATATAAACTATGTTAGTACAAATTCCACAGAGACTGCAGACTAAGAACCTTCATATTGCGTTTGCCAAGTAATAAAACTGTAAAACGCAATAACCCATTAGAGGCTAATTTTAGCACAGGTATGGTGCATTCTACAGTGCTATTCAGAGTATGAAAGACGCCAATAGTATACCAACCAATGTTCAATTTATTATTAACCCTGATCTGCATAAATGTGGAACAACTAATTAGAGTTTAGAATGAAAAAGATTTCATTTTCAACATGAACAGACTGACGGTCACACAAGTGAAATCGGGGCAAACTTGAAAGCAAAAACTACACAAATCAGCTTAAAAGAGTTTGACTGTAGATAGTCAGCAATGATGAGACTGGCAGAGAGCTGGAAAAGCATGTAGACTGATTACAAACCTTCAGCACATAAACCCCATGTAGTAGCCTCAGGTGTCCACTTCTGAAAGGTCAACTCAGCCAAACAGCTTTCAAATAGCACAGCTGTTTTGTGCTCCATGTAAAAGCTCTATGTCAAATAGCCTGTTCTGTTAAACCACAAACTTTAAAGTGACCTTTCTCATGATTTCTGATGCTAGCTACATTAAACTTTCTATGTGTCTAACTGGTAGTGTCAGATATAATTATGTTAAGGTTTGAATTATGTTCATATTGTCAGTGCATAAAAAAATGTTGAGGAAATCAGATAACAATGACCTAATCATTGTAACCCTAACACATTTATTATGCAGATTAATTCATTATTGCACAAAGGCTGGTGATTTTAAACCACTGCGATATATGTTTGCTTTGTGCTTTGTTTGTGTGGATTGAAGGAAATTCTAATCAAGGTCAAATATTCTGATTGAGTTCTTAGCTATCTTTGCACTCACCCATCCATAATCATCATTATTATTAAGATTGTACAATGTGTTCATCATATCATCTCTGTAAAAAAAATCACAGTCGCAAGAGGTATAATATCACACACACACACACACACATATATGTATGTATAGGTATGTATGGTATGTATATATATATATATA
>JAZGTK010003017.1:0-13943 GCA_036877625.1 Ambastaia sidthimunki | reverse complement strand
GGTGTGTGTGTGTGTGTGTGTATATATATATATATATATATAGGTATGTATACAGATATGTTTATGTTTTGTGTGTGGCAGTTAGTTGTTGGCTGCAGGCAAAACTTTAATTGAAATATTAGTTTAGATTGCTCTTCATTGCTTTGGTTGAATAACCAATGAGACCACAGAGCATGATATGCCCTTGAAGTCAAGTTAAATTGTAATTCCATCACTGGTTTGCCATAGACAGACAATTTGCTCTCGCTAGTATATTAGCATATTTGCACTGTAACAGCGCCTGCGGCAAATGTTATTTAAACTAATCTGATTTGTGCAGATGCCCAGATAAATAAACCAAAAGACATCATACCTTCCAGCAGCAAATTTCCATTCAGGGTGTAATAAACTCATCTCATACCGTCACTCTTGATGTCGTGGTGACATTGGCCGCTGTATGAAATAGTATCACTTCCGAGAGCATTACGTGGAAGGTAACTGCTTCTGGAAAAAACATGAAATTGTTTCTTTCATTAACATACATATAGCAGGCTTATTTTAACCAGCATTAAATTGATTTAGTCTTAATGCATTTTAAAATTAAATTGCAAGGTCGTAAACAATTGCATTATTTTTGAAGCAAATATTCCTTTAATGAGATGTAAAAATATGTAGATGTAAACAAACTTTACAATACAGCTACATTACGATTGATATTTTTAGTCTAAAGATAACAGTCTATGTTAAATGAAGGTAAAGTATTAGCAGTGATGTAGAATACTGTTGTGTTTGTACGTTCAGGAGATTTAACATGATGTCTACACAATGTTTACAAAATGAGCACAAATCATATTTGTGTGATGCTGGAGAAATCTCCCATGGGCTGAACTTTTGTCTGACTGTAACATTTTTACTCAGTGGTGTTTTATGCCACTCTGTTGGTGCTCAATGTGCACTCACCACAAACTGTTTACATGCAATTTTCCAAAATGTCACACAGCATGTCTTCTTTACCATTGCTACCTACTGGGGCAACAACATCAGACAGACCTCTGCAGTTTCGTTTCTCCTCGTTGTCATTGACTCAGTTCTGGTTCTCCGATTACTGGCCTCATTGTTTGTACAAGATGTAATTATTGATCTGCAGACCATCTGTTCAGCCTTAAAAATTCTTCTCCGCTTGACTCTGACCAGCTGTTGCTTTCTCCCTATGTGGGTAACAAGTGGACTTCAGGTTAAAACACCTACTACTAATACGTCTAGCATTGATTCAGACTTGGTCAGTTATGTAAGGAGATCTTTACTGATCTGAGTGCATTGTACACAATATTGCAGGCAAGGGCACGTGCAAACATATGTATGCTAATCTAGAGAAGATCAACAGTACATATTCATTATTATTTACTATAAATGTGAATATTAAAAAATATGCAATATGCGAAAAATATCTCAGATGCTGGCCAAGTTAACTTGGTTGTCCAAATTGTTATTACCAAATGTAGCCTAATTTTGCTTTATAGACAATAATTCTTGTTTCCCAGCATTAAAATTTCAGATTTATTTCCTAATAGGAAAACAATTTTAGTGCTAAACACAGATAACAAATAATGATACAATAATAAAATAATTAAACAGTGATACTGATGTTAAAATATTGGCATTACAGATCTGCGCTCTAAAGTCCAAAGTTTGAGATTCCTTTTTTATTTATAAAAACAACACAATTGTCCAACACACTTTGTTGAAGTTAATAGTTTTGGACAGCTTATTTCCCATGATGCTAAGCACACAACTATTGAGCTGTCCTGTGTCCATTGTCAATAAATCCATGGACAGCCTTTCAAAAACACTATTATTACCTTGAAGTGAAGACACCTTGATTAGCTCAAAGTGTTTCTTGTAGAAGATAGAAATTGAGATGTATGGGAGAGAGAAAAAACTGAAATCTGATCATTCCCAATTTTAGAAGAAGGTCCTGGTAAATACTGACATTGGCACAGATGTGCTTATTTTCAGAAAACAGAGGCTGGGACCAAACAGCATGGCACTTCTGCACAGTGAGATAATGACATTTATAAAACCAGTTAGTCTGACAGCCACAAAAATTCAGCCCAGATTCATACAGAAAACTTTCCATATTCAACTGGTCAGTTGCACACAAGCAGCCAGCTTGTTGTTGCAGCTTGTTGTTTTACAATTATCTGGACCTGGGCTGGGTTGACTAAAAATATTACATGTGTTTATCTTACCAGTTTAATGAATCTCTATGTAGTAGTGAAAAAAAGAATAACAGTTACATTAGTTAACATTGATTTGCAGTGTTATCAGTATGCAGCCCTTCATACTCTATCTTTCTAATTCCTTTTATAACATTAGCTTACCATTACACTCTTTTAATCACACACAATAAGAATAAGAAATAATTATAAATAAATAAAACAATTAAAAGATAAACCACGAATGTAAACGTGTCACCAATAACCAATAAGAAACCCTCACTATTTTTTAATATTAGCATGTCTTTTCAGCGTCTCTTAGCTACATCAAAAACATGCCATGACTTCCTGTTATCTTCACTATCATGTCTTTTAAAACTGACATTCATTTAGTGGGTAACTAGTTGATCTTTTGTCTAAAAGGAGCTTCAAGTTTGTCATAGACTTGAATTATTCATAGTTTTTGAACCATAAGGTCTTTTTGTTAAAAATGTTTTATTTCAAATGTTTCATTTATTGTAAGCTTTGAGGAATATGCCCAGAATGTCATAAAGAAGGTAGGATCTTTTGAATTAGGCCAATAAGAAGCCACCTAGCAATGCCTTAGCAACCACAAACACCACCCCATAGATTGCAAAACAGTGCACAAAAATCATTCAAAATACCTGGCAACACATGGCAACATTCTGGTAACCACCTTAGTGTCACAGTTTGATACAGTGAGATGCATTTTTAGGTAATTTAGTAATTATAACTATTATTATTTTCTATTAAGCTTAATTATCTTTAATAAAACCCCAGAGTGGAAACATCAATGCAGTAGATGAGAGAATGCAGCAGAAAACTGCTGGTCCTTGCAGCTGCTCTTCAGATATTTTTTCCTGCTGTGATTGTGTTTCACAGGGATGCTGTGTGCTCTCTCTGTCACATGTCATGCTGTGATGGATGGGCTGATCATCATAGTGTCCTTATTAATATATTGTTCAGTCAATCCATCCACTGTGAGTTATGTCTTAACTGGGTGTTTGGTCTGCAGAGGACAAAGGGTCAGCTGATCTGTTCGCTCTCTGCAGTACAACACACAGAAATGTAATATCACATATTTTCACTTTAAAAATGTGAACACACCTGGTTCACCCACACAATCCAAACACAAATGGTTATGTTAGAGTCTTAATGGATACAGTGGGGTATAAAACTTATATTGTGTAAATGTCTTCCTTTATATTGCAAATATAGCATAAAATTAGGGTAAAAATGTTGAAGAAATATTCTGTAAGTGCTTTATGTGCATGTTAACATACTGACATTAGCAGTTAGACAACCTACCTGGTTATTAAAATATATTGCATATATATATTTAAAAAAGTCATATTCTTCTTTATTTAATTGTTTGCCATATGTAATCTTGAGTAGTCTTGTATACTTTACATTATGATGTATATTTGTCAATAGTGTGCCTATATTTTTTGTATTTCTCTGCAGTTGTGTAGTTGAAAATAACCCTATTAAAATTTAAATAAATTATACCACTAGCTCAATAGAGACAAATGGGTTTTTGTTAAAAACAATAAAAATTCAATGAAAAGGAAAATGGCTGATACTGCTAAATATATATCATCTTAAAATATTTAGCTAGTCATAAATCATTGTACTACTGATGGATTTCCCATTGAATATGCAGCGCTGTTGTAGAAATTATGACTTATGTGTTTATAACACTGTGCTGAACTATAAATATCATTTTCTCTGTCAATAATCTCTATGCAGTCAGAGTTTTGTCAAGATATTACTGAAAACACTGTCATTTCATTTGATCTGATTCAACAAAGCAAAAGTAAATATCCACAAAACTTCAAAGAGAAATAAACCGCATCTGTGTAAAGCCATAAAGATGTCATGAACTACCTGTTTACATGCTTTAAACTAAACAATAAGGATTGTGGTAACTCATGCAGTATTTATAACAGTTAAATCCAGATAATATTTGGTATATTCAGAAGTACACAACCTGAATTTAAAAACAAGCAGTTGTCTACTTCAGTATTCATCTAATGACACAGAATGTAGTCAAATAACCACAAAACAAAGAGGATCAAACCTGTCTCACAGTATTTAAATTACTGTGAATTGACTGAATTGGGGTCAAAGTTCAGACTGTTGGGCTAATAGAAGGTGCACTTGGGAGTCAGTTGTGTCTGAGTTTGGACCCTTCCATATAATTCAAACATTTCAATGAAGCAGATGTTTTTAGGAGCTGAGAGTTGAAATTTTAAGTCAGAGAGTCTCATGAAATAATAACATTGTGGGTTATGTGCTTTCTGAGCAGTTATAGACACAGAATAAAAGGGTAGATCATTATACAGACAGTGTTTTGCTGTACGATTTTAATCTGTGCTAAAATATATTGGGATGATTAAAAGAACCTTCAAAGCAGAGCTAAATGAAACAGTGACCACTCAGAGCAGCTGTCTAACTGACAAGATAATTGTAGCTCAGGCTGACAGCTTTAAACAGCCCAAAAGCGACACAGACTCCGTAATTGACCATTAAGATCACCAGAAGATTAGGAATTGTGTCTGATTGTCCACATGCACTCAAAGAATTCCAAATTCGCTGAGGGATCACAGTTATCAAGAAGATAAAATTAGACAAATATTTTGCAAGGAATTCACGCACATTACGTTTTCAATAACAACATGGAAGGTTATTGGTAATGACATGTAAAAGCTGCAATATAACAAAAACTCATCCAGATGGAACAGTAAATGAAATGGAATCTCTTGATATCATTCACCTTCATTTGCATTCAAGGTTGTAAACTGAATTATTCATAAAACTAAAAGGGATACAGGGGCCTCATCAAAATGCTTTGAATCAAAAACATTTTGCACAATTATGCGTTAAAGCATCACTTGGGAATATTGGACAAATTAGAAGTCCATAAGTACACTTCTAAAAGCCTAAAAATGTACAAGCAGTTTGTATTAATCTGGGGGTTTAAAATTCTTATTCGTATGCTTACATTACATGATTTTAATAGGAACATTATGCTTTTACTTGTAAAGTACTGCTGTAGTGCTGTATCATACAACCTATGGCCATGCATTTTTTATTGCATGGCCATAGCAATTTATTATTTATGCATTCAATAATTGAAATAATTTTTAAAAATGATCCAAAACATACAACATTGCTTGTAGTAAGTGTTGTCAAGGTAACCATGAATATGTTAGTTTGAGTTGCCACTATTTCATTGTTAAAGTTTGTCTAAATATTTCAAACTCCCCATCAAAAACCCTGTTTCTAAAAACCTCATTAAACTAGATTATTATTTGTCCTTTGATGGAGGATATTTATTTTGTTTGGTTGCAAAAGCAATTGTGCAAAGTTAATTTTATATGTGTGGTTTGTATTATTCTTTTATTATGCAGATACATCACAGAACATGCCAAAAATTACTTCCAGAGTTAATGTTTCCCATGCTGTGGTTTTCAGCATATTAATTTTCACAAAACAAAAACAAAAAACTAAATTGGTATAGTATTGTAGCTGATGGAACTTAATGGAAAATTCTTTCCACTTTGGTGAAACAAGATCTGGCTGTAATCATCATAGCTGACAAATGCAGTTGCCATCACTTGCTTTGTAGACCTCAGGGAGGTATAACACATGAAGACAAGTTGTCTGTTAGTTTCCTCAATCATCTCTATGTCAGTTGTGAAATTTGAAATCCGCCATCTTTGCTTATGGTAACTGCAGCCACTTTTGAGCCAATCACCTGAAATCGTAAATGTCATGTGACTAATCGCTCTGGATCTACAGGGAAATCATGTCATGACAACTGTGATTAGCTGATGGCACCACAAGAGCATGCCCTGACCCACGATCTTCACCAATATATATTTATAATCTATAATAATGTCTACTATAATACAACAAAACAGATGAAAATGAACATCTGTTTTCATCTACAAGCATTAGTCATCTGGACCAGGCTAATCAGCCCGACCCTGAAACCATTGGTGGACCACTTAACACACTTTCCATCCTGAAATTCCTTTCCCAAACTCACCCTCATGTCGCTTCCAGCTTTGATATGGAATGCAGCTCCTTTCCATCCAAGAACACTTCATAATGACCATGACTGTCAAGTTCCTGAAAGAACTCCAAAAATAAAAAATAAAATAACCAGCGAAGAACTGCAACATCAGCCCAAGAACATGTCAAATCTGGCATTTTTCTATGGAAAAATAAGAACATGACATGAGGGGGAGTAAATCATGACAGATCTTTCATTTTGGTGTGCACTAGTTCTTTAACAAGTGTTGGAGGGAATACTCTGAATAACATGGCTAATCTTTTTTGCTGACAGTGGCATTAATCTGCCCTGTCAAAAGCTTTATACTCTCGCTAAAAGCAGAAAGGAATCTACTCCCAGTGCTGCTTGGCTTCACATTCATGTGAAGTACAATCTTGTAAGTACATATCAACCAATCAATGTTTTAAAGGGCTTCATTACTGAAGAATAAAAAAAGAAAACTAAATGCAAAAAACAGTGGCTGTGTTTGAAATCTACTAATACATTTCAACCTGACTTTTACAGCACATACTGTTTTTATAATACTCCATGGTGCAAAGCAAAGTTTAAAATTGTAGTGCACTGAATTGATGTCACACGTTTCTGCTACGTTCCCATAGTGATGAAATTAGAGTTTCAGGTCGACACACACCAGCCGACACAAACAACACATTTTGTCAGCACCGTTTAACACCATTCCAGCGTCTTTCTATTGGCAGCTTCACCTCAGTCGCTTGTGCAGGTGTCATCGGTGAAAGTCCAAAAAACTTAGTTTAATTACAACAAGCCCTCTGAGTTAAGAAACCTTAGTTATAATTGTAAGGGCATTATTAGTCCCAGCTTCACATGGCAGGCCCACAGGCTGCCCACAGCGTAATTGCTAACAGCCTCAAGTGGTTTAATATCTGGTCATATCACCCTGTCAGGTTTATTTTGCAGTAATGACTGGCTTACTGTATATTCTTCTTTATACACAGCCTAACTGTAGGCATTTACAATTGCAATGCAACTTTGGAATATGGTGCAATAATTTACTGTCACAGGTGTGCATTTATGACAATTTGAACAGCAGTTCAAAGTCAGAATTAACCATTTTTAGAAAAGCAGTTCAACCATACAGACTTGATATTATCTATCTTCTACAAATGCTGGTTGGCTTGCTGTCTGTTTGTAACCCCAACCCACCCCCCACACCCATCACCCACTGGTTCTCTATCATTTCTGGGCGGCATGCCGATTTTGAATCACACTTCAGAGGAGCGGGGCCCCTGCCATGGCGCATGTTCCATCCCGACTACACGCTGTTCGGCAAACATTCACCTAATTCCTTACTCTGCTGTTCTATTCTCAAAGCCTACAGTATCTTTCCCTCTCCACACAGGGAAGTATTTGAAATCATTTGTATTCATGCTGATGTTAGGTTCTGACTCCCCCTTCTCTGAGAAGCCTTGCTAAGATAGCCAGAGAACTGTTGGATTTGTGTAATGCCTCCCGACAGCTTCCTCTTAGCATTCTCATATGCCACATTAAGAATCCCATTGGCTGGACCGTCAGTCATTGTTGCTTCAGTGTGGCGACAGACGGGCACATTGTGCGCGTAGTCTGCCAGCATTCTCGCCGTGGACTTTTTCCAGTCGTAGTGTTCTGCCAAAGCCTCCCTCAGGCTGGTCCCTGAGGAGTTTCCTGCAATGTTAAACCGGGAACACAACACTACCTTAGTGCGACACTTTTATTATTAAGAGATAGATGGGGCAAATAGTGTTTGTGTCACCTAGACACCTTATAAAACAACAGAGAGACTGGGGTAATTCTACCCTCTCATGCTAATGATTTAGAGATGTGCTAGCAGGGAAGACAGATTTGTAAACCAGATACATTAGCTGTGTTACATGTCGAACAGTTTTGAGGGTAAAAAATATTGATAACTGTCAGTAAATCAGTAATCATATTCTAATGTAAAACAATTAGGCAAACAAGCATCTAAAATGCTTAATTAAATTGCTTGTGAATCCTAGTCAAGGCTGGTTAATACTGGTTCTGCTTTTGGGCTAGCATAGCCGTACTGTTCACCTGAAAGAAAAATAAAAACAGAACAGAAGTTTTATTTTCCATATTAGGCATTTCCTTTAAAGGCTTCAAGAAAAGTAACTTTAATTAGGCTAGTTAACAATTCAGCACACCAGCTCTCTTTGCAGACTGTCTGGTGAGTGCAGCGTTGCACTGACAGACAGTGTGAATGGAGAAACCGTCTGTGCAGCTGTGATGACTCAGGTGACAGATGAAAGTACGCATATCGCCGCCACCAGAGTCCTGCTGCTTGCATTGTCATAAGAACTGCAAACAGTGACACATGGTTTGCAAGAATGATGCAAATTTTGTTTTTGAATTCCAAACTTTATTTATTACACAAAGCTAATGACACACAGCTACACTGGATAGCAGAGAAATTGTCCCTATTGCCATTACCATGTATGCAACAAATGCAACAGAGGTCACATGATTTATCACTAGTCAGTACCAACACAATGATCTGACTAGTAGCAGAACTAATGTACTGCTTTGTGCTCCGTTGTTCATGTCGTAAAGCCAAAAAACGCTACTTTTACCATCCAATCAATTTCTTCAACAGGCCATTATAAGTTAAACCAGCTACTAATACAATGTAATGCAAAACAAACAGGATCATAGTGAAGGAACAGCATTCACCACGAGCTGCAGGAAGGATTTACTGGAGAAAAACTGCGCCTGATCTTGACTGACAGAATGCACAACAATATCTGCAGCCAATCCTCTACCCACTTTCCCGCCATCCATCACTTCCATTTAATTATTGCATCCATTAACCATGTGACAGAGGTTACACCACGCCAGGCCTCGCCCGGCGAGAACAAATTTTTCTGCAATTAAGGCAATCATATGCATGTCTTTTTAATAATGTGGGTCACAGAGCCGTTCGCGCCCCTGGTGAAGACCGAGCAGCAGGTAATTCCTGCTCAACGCAAGCGGCTGAGGAAATAACAGGTCAGGCTGGCTCCCACCTCATGTTTTATTCCCTCTAGCCTCAGCGAGAGATTGATCGCACCTTACGCCCCTTCTATCTGTGTCGGTAAATAACGAATGCAGTGCAGCGCTGGCTTATTTGTGCATTGGTGTGTGAAGATGATTAGCTAATTAGACTGTCAAGCCCTTCCCTCATTCGGACTTCAGATGGACCCTCATTACAGGCCATTAAAGACCGTGAATGAGGCCTGTGGTTTAAATTAGCGACTATGAGTTTACATTAGCAACACGGCCACATGGTCACACAGGCTGAATGTCCTTGTGTAAAAGGATGTTTGGTAGACACTAATGTGTATGAAATATGAAGCAAAATATGACATATGCAGCTCAGTTTTTTAAGGTATGAACCATAAATATTAAATTTAGCGATCTGTCTTAAGGTCTCCCTTGATATAATACGTTTTAAAAATAGAAGGAATATGGAGAGTGTCAGACTTCACTTTAGTCCATTTAGGTTTAATGGATTGAATTTATCTGATGGTGAACACAGATTAAAATTGCTCTCTAATAAGTTCCGCCCCTTGGCTGTCTTTTTATGCCCCATAGAAACGAACTGAAGAGTTCACTGTGAACAGCTCTGTGCATTTGCAATGTGTTTGCCAAGCATTTGTGTTCTCATGTGGAGTACGTTTCTGGCCAAAGATAAATAATGTCTGATTGTGGCTTCAACCTGAAAACTATATTCAAATAAAAACTCAAATACACCAACTGGATAAAAGAATCTTCTAAAAAGTATCTTCTGTTAACTTTAAATGAATACGTTCTAGAAACTATCACTGCCAGTCATTGGTAGTCATGTGTTCTTACCATGTGTTGAAAACTCACCGCACGGGCTCTACCTGCACTGAAGTAACAGTCTGCAGATTACACACGTCAATGGCCAGGGCTTATCCACCTGTCGGTTTCCTGCAGCCCTGGCAGAACACCTGTCACCAGCAGGATTACCATCCAGTGATGCCTGTTTAAGATGGAGGTCACAGCGATGTACTGTTCTGGCAAAAGGCCCAACTGCCCTTTTTATGTCCCTTTGAAAGATTCTTTTCAGGAGCTGACTTGGTCTCCATTGGTCTGGAGTTCTTGTATTGATTTATTCTACTAGCTACAGATTTTGAATCAGCTTTGGTGGCCAATTATAATGAAGGCAGTCAGTGACATATACCTGTAAACTCAATCATTCTGTAATCAACTTTTACTTATTTTATTATTATTTTACCTCCTGTTCATCTACATTAAGAATATGAATATCTATCTATCTATCTATCTATCTATCTATCTATCTATCTATCCCCAATATATAATTATTGATCTATATCCAATTTATATCAATAATATGATTATTTCAGTCATACTCATATACATTAAGATTACAAGATTGCATTTTCTGTGGTGATTGTAGCTGTGTAGGAATCACTGGGCCAGTCATACTCTCTGATGTAAAACTGGATGCACTCATTTAATTTCACATATATCAGTGTGACAATCTTGCTCTCTCAGTGTAGGGGACATAAATCTTGCTTGACTAGAGCAGAACAGAACATTGCCTTTTGAGTGCCCAAATAAATATGGAACCCAATCTTTGGAGAGCTTCTGTATCAATTGTAAATGACAACAAGTGTAAGCGTGTGTTGTTTGTGTTTTTCAGCGTATCGATTTTTTAGAATGGCACAGCAAAACGTTTTATCGCCTGACAGTGGGACACTGCCTGCTATAAACAGACTTCAGGTGAGATTAGTTTAATCAAAAAAACAATCACAAACACATCATCATCTCCAGCACACAGCTCATGTCTACTGACAACACAGAACTGCAGGGGAAACTCTCCTTTATATGATCTGAAATGCACATAAGCGAAGAGGCTTGATTTCTACATGAAATGTGTCATTTTGGGCATCAGTCAGATACAGTATTAGCTCAGTTTTTGAAGTCTCTCTCTTCCTCTCATCTCATCATATCACTTTTTGTCTTTTCCTGTGACTGGAGGAGTGAGACGACTGGGTTTGTGATGGCTTGGTCTTTCTTTTGATGCAACAATAGCTCAGCCTTCAGAGAAGAAGAGTTTGTTCTGCTCTGTGCTCAGAACAGACATGTACTGTTGTTTGGGAATGGCTTTCCTGTAATGCTTAAGGCATTTTTGGAACAAGAGTTTTGAGCCCCACGAATACAGATTTGAGGCAGCTCTAATTTTCCATTATAAAAACGTATGACATTCTTAATCTTAATTGTCTGAAACAAATTTGGTGCTATAGTATCATAAAGTTGCCCATCTGAAAAAGAAATTGGATCATTATTTTTGGCTGGCTCATTGCCATTGAAGTTACAAAAATGTAATTTTTCCAGAACCCAGTGAGCTACCTATGAAGGCAGAATTTGAAAAAGAAGGTAGACAGATTGTGTTGCCTCCTAAGAAACTTCTTTAGACCACGTTCTAAAGCAGCATTGCATGTATTATTCACAGAGAGAAATCCCAGAATCCTTTAGAGAGATATTACTTGTAAATATATTTATTATATTTTATAGTTATATATTTTAACTCATGCTAGATTTGGGAATAGTTCTGAGGGTGCATTATCTTATCATGCAGAATGCAGTATGTATTTTATGCTTATTGGAGTATCATGCTATTAGCTTTGCAACATGCTGACACCGGAATCAATTGAAATCGATTGTTAGCTGTGTCTCCAGTTCATGTCACATGAGGATTACTGCTTGTATGACACACTTGTGTTATCACAAGATACTTATGTATCAAATCAGTCACTTATGATTCTCCATTTTAGGTCAAATGTTGCTCTAGAAGGCAGCTGCCTATGTAGAGAGAAAAGTAGCTCACGCGGTTTGAAACATAGTATTAAATTAGAAAAGCACCTAATATTGTCTCAGACGAGTGTTAAACAATAATCTGTGAACTGAAACAGTTCCTGTTCTTTTTTTCCCTTCATCTCTCTAAAAAGTCTAAGTCCACAACACACACACAAAAGAATTAGATATCTTAGACCGAGTTTTTTTTAAACTAAATATATAAAAAGAATAAACTTATATGTATATGCTTTTGTGTATATTTCATGTATATGAAATATAACCTTTGTATTGTATTTGTTTTTTAAAATACTAATAATATTGTGCAACAAAACTGCTCCACTGTCTTTATTGTTTTAAAAAAAAAGAGATTCTCCTCTTGTTTATTACAGAAGGTTCATTATCTGTATGAATTGCATTTTTAATTTTATTTTGAATACGTCACTGACCCAGATACGAGCAGCATTAGGAACTAAAGCTTTACAGTCTCTATTTCTCTGCAGGATTCTCTAAAACAGACCTAAAATTTGAGGATGGCAAAAAACCCTTGTACAGCAGCCATGTGTGATGGTGTATGTTTTGAAATGCATCAACATATGGGGATTTGTGGAAGAAAGTAATTAAATTTGATCTAATCCCTTTTCCTCCTCCGCAAGATGCCAATATAGCAGCAATAGATTCAGAGCGAGAGAACATGCGCCACAGCAGGAGGCTGGAACACTTCGATTCTGGTTCCACGGTAAGGCATGAACAGGTGAATGACGGATGAAGGATTATGATTTGGCCTAGAGGCAACCATGTGTCAACCCCATTGATTCTGCAGCCGGCTTGAGTCAATGACCATGTGATTATCATCAAGCATGTCAACACCTCTCACACACACAGCTCTGATGCCTTTACAGGCACTTCCACTTCCTATTGACTCTTTCACATTGAGATGTCAGAATACCCACTGTCTCCATCTGCTGCTTCAAACACACAGGAGAAGATTTTATTTTGGGAAGAAATATCTCATGCATACAAACATGTGCACAGCAATCATTGTTTGGCCATATACCTTACGGTTTACTCATTTACCGCAGCAGACACCTTTGTTCTACTGTACATCAGAGAAGATTACATTAAGACTGCACAAAGCACAACTTACCATCTAACACACACACAAATGTAACAATTGCTTTTAATCACTAAAAAAACTGTAAAAACAGTGATGTCATATTTTTTTGACAGGAGATATAAATATATCCTGTGTTACCACTGAAGTGACACTACTTATTGCCTAACATATCTGAATGCCTAGTATATAACAGTCACTAAATCAAGATTTAAATGTGTAAAAACAGAAAATAAAACAGTAAAAGTGACTATTACTGCTATATTCTTAATATAGAATGTAAATACAGGGAAAACTGGGGAGTTAAGCCAGGAACTAACAACATCAGTTTAAGCACACTGAAATTAGCTTAATCAATACACAACCGTACAAGACCACCACCCCCCTGAAACTAGTAGAACTTGTAACATACTTGTAACATATTATGGTTGAATACGAGCTGAATAACTTTTCCTGTGGGCTGTTTATGGTTGCCAAGCAACATGGCAACTCTGCACATTATTATAGAACGGGTGGTTACAGTTGTGTGCTTAGTGGCATTGTATGGTTTTGAACCTGGCTTATTTAATCCAAACTTATTTAGATTATATACAGTGTTTTCCAGCCAATGTCCAATTTAATTCATATAATCTAAATAAACTCAACAGACTGTAGTCAGAAAAGGAAAGTATGTTGTAATTGCACATGGGCTGGAACA
>JAZGTK010003016.1:0-28957 GCA_036877625.1 Ambastaia sidthimunki | reverse complement strand
AGCATTTCTAAATGGCTCCAATACAATCTTGTGCTCCACAGAGAAACGGAATTATAAAAATTTGATTTCTCTCCCGCTCCAGAATTCCATGTCTGATCCATGTTCTAGAATTCTGAAATGCCGGACATGCTTTCATTATGCATTGATTATAACTCACAAAGTCAACACATCCAAATACTGTACATTTTTATCTGCAAAATCAAGAATAACAAACAACTTCCATCAGAATGTTCCTTTATCATTAAATGGCTATTTCAAAAAACAACTAGTTTACAAACAAGTTATATAACATATTACTTTAAATAAATGTGTCTATTTCCTGTACAAACATCTACAAAAAGATCCAGTTCTGTCATTTGGAGAATCTCATGGAGTTTACTGTAAAACAATCAACATCTAGACACTGAAGAGGCACTAAGATTGATGGTCTGAAACAGTCCTGAGTGAGTTAATAGCTACTTCACTGCCATTTACAACATCAGTCCAAAATACAAAACAAAGACAAAATAAACAAAGTAAAACTCAGTTGTGTATAAGGTGGTTTACTGATCATGTAAATGTTCATCTTCCCACTTCTATCACTAAAAATCTAAGTTTTCCAAACACAAGTTAAAGCAATAGTTTAAAATAAAACTTCTGCTACCAAGCTAACGGGGAACATTCTCAGAATGTTGGCTAACTTTCTCTAAAAGTTCTCTCATGTAGCATATATCAAAAACATTATTCATAAGCTGTTAGTGGAATGTTGTAAAAACATTACAGAAAAAAAAATGTTTGACTAACATTCTTACAATCAAGCAATAAAGATTTGGGCTTTCAGTTGGAGAATGTGCTGATATTGTTGTCCTTCGCTTAATATAGCGTTTAGCCTTAGATCACTATGATGCTGTTTGTTTCACTGTAGCTCTTGCAGTTGAGTTGTAGCCATGGCAACCTGGGCTTTGTAAAGTGTGCACAGTGGTTTGATGGTCAGCCGGGTTGGGATTCCCACCTCAGGTGCTGGAGGTCTTGGGCAAGTCTTGATTTTCTGCCAGGTGGAGTTTCTGTCTGGATAAACTGCATTAAGGAGACATGTACTGTGCTGGTAATGTACATCTAATATACGAGCATGATTCATCCAACAGGAAGTGACTCCAGATCAGCTCATCATTACATTGATAATGTCCATTAGGCTTCCATTAGAACACAACTCTGACAGATTTAAGACATACAGTCCCAGATTTGACTGGTTCTACAGCTAAGTGTTTGGCTAATACCACTAAGAGCTTTCAACTGAGTAACACAAACTTTCTCTGGATAAACATAGTTTGCAAGAACCACAACCTGTAATGTTAAATATTTCTAACTTTTCAAAGCATTTTACATAAAAACACATAACCCCTATTTACATAGATCTCATTTTTGGTTACCACTGTCCCAGGGACTCCGTATGACATCAGTAAGGTAAAACAGTGAGGCGTGGTGAAGGATACATTGAGCTGCTCAGTTCTTCCAGCTAAGGGGAGAAAAACAAAGATGCTTTCAAGCAATCAATAGAACTGCTGTGATTTTAAAAGGCAGATCTATAACTGCTGATCCAGCAGCATCAGCACAACAACCAGCATCAAACAACATAATCCTGATGAGCTCTGAATTTAAAATGTGTGTGTGTGTATCTTAAGTTTTAAAGCAGGTGTTCTATAATGTTGCCTGAATTAGTGTGAGTGTGTTTGTCTTACGTTTGAAAGCAGATGTTCTAGATTGTGGTCTGAAGCTGTTTTTCTCTGATCCTCTGACAGCTCCTCCACATGGCTGTCCAGACTGAAGTGCAGTCGGGCTAGACGCTCCTGCATCTCCCTCACATGCTCCAGCTGCTCAAAGGAGCACACTTTACCTACACACACACAAACACACACACACAAAGAAACATGTGCAAGACTTTTTATTTAGTGAGGACCAGTGATGGATCAGTCATGTTCATAGCAGAACTGTGTGGATTACATGCCATAGTCTTGTAACACTTGATATCATGTTACATCACAGCATGAAAATAGAAACAATGTGACTAAGGGCTTTTAAACATGTCATTACCTGTCCTGTTTCTTTGTTACTTTAACACACCTTTGCATTCCTAAAAACAGTGTCAACAAATGCCTAACAATTCTACAGTGACAGTACAGACTATTAACAAGAATAGATGCCTACCCAGCCAACAATTTAAGGTTGTAAAACCATTACGTAAAATGTTTTGATTGTTCAAACCATGAATTAATGTTTTTGCATTTCACAACTTAAAAAAATATTGTTTTGATATATATGATATATAACGTTAAAAAAGGTCTGATAAAGTTACTGCAAGAACATTTTTGAAAACTTCGGGAGAATTTTTAGGACATTAGCTAATGTTCTGAGAAGGTTCTCTACTAGCTTCGTATTGTGTGTGTGTAATATACCAAAAGCCTGCAGTTTTCCGGAGTGAAAGTCATTGAGCAGGTTGAGGAGTCCCCCCTCCATCTCTCTCACATCAGAGACATCAGTGAGGAATGAGTGCTGGAGGGGCGAGGAGGACTGGGACATGCGGCTGGGCCCGGCGGGCTGAGGAGCTCTGGGCTTCTCTCTGTGAGGCCTGTAATCAGAACCACATTCACAATCATTTTAAACCCTCATAAACCGAAATAATCAAAACATTATTTTCTGTGCAAAAACAACAGATTGTCCAATCATTGCACTTCATCCAAATGCAATGATAGGATGTCCTACTGAAACTATGTATGTGTTGGAGGGGGCGTGGCTTTGGAAACGCTCTGAAGGGTGGGCGGGATCTAATGCTTGTAAAGTTAGCTTGCTATTGCTAGCCTCTCTGAAATTGCCTAACCTACCTTCAAATTCAGGGCTGAATAAAGATTCAGACTGCAGTCCTTATTCTTTAATGTTTTATCTTCACTCATTCTCTCTGAAGTCGATATTAAATTGGTCTTTTAAACAATTTTACTATTGTTAAAATGTTGTCTGCCACACTTAACAACTGGTCATGTGATGAGAATGATATATATTGTTATAGAATGAGTTCAACATTGACACATGAGCAACCATCAGTTATAATGCACACATACCTTGTGTTCTTGGGGGGAACCACAGGAACCGCGAGGACTTCTTTAGATGGACCCATTGCTCCCACTGATCGCTTGTACTTGCCCCTGGGTTTGGGGGAGGGGGGCTGAGGCAGACCCAGAGAGAATGTGGCACTCTTGCTTGCCGGGAGAACAGAGAGCTTCCGTGGATTGATTGGTGGAGGTGGGGGCTGGGGAAGGGACACTTTGGGGCTCCTTTTCTTCCTCTTGTCCTCCATGAGGGCAGGGACACTTTCACAAAGACAGAGATAAGAGATCAGAAACTCAGCTACAGAGAAAACAATACGATCTGATACTGGACTAAAATTGAACAGCATATGTTGTAACGTTAAGAAATAGATTCTCTTTGGAAATGTTACTGGTTAAGCCTCTGTCTGCTATTGCAGGGGCAAACGGTGGGGCAGGGTAGGACGCAAACACAAACATTTCACAGTCCAAGACCCTAAACACATGGGGGGCACAAAAGTGACGTTGATTCCATGCCTTGAGGGTCCTTTTGGCATCACTATGGTTTTCAATCATTAATGCAGATTATTAGTGTTAAATATTTACAGACAAAAGATTTATGTATTTAGCAGATGTTTTTATTCATAAAAGTGAATTCAAGGTATACATTTTATTAATACCTGTGTTCCCTGGGAACTCAACTCACAATCCTTGTGCTGCTAACAGAAATGCTATTTCTCAATTTCTGTTTATCTTTCCCCTTTTATTCACTTTCCTGTTATAGTTCTCATCCCTGTGTACAGAAATACAATATCACTCTCTTCTGTGCTGAAATATTTTTAGACGCTTCAGATCTCTGAGGGACTCTCCGATGTTGGCTGTCCATCCACCAATAATACACACTGATGTATATACTCCATTAAGAAAATTATATTATACATAAGTGTATATGAATATTGTATATGTTTTAAATGCTGCATAATTAACATATTCCATATGGTTAACAGATTGAATGTTTAATGGGTAAAGTATGTACAACATATATAGTATTACATCCAATCACGTAATTCATATTTATCTTAATCGTTTCACTTTTAGATAAACAATCAGGCCACACACGTACAAATGCACCTTATTTTATTAGAGTAAATATTAACATGTTTTTATTGCTTTTCTTTATTCCATTCATTAATGCATTCGTGTTATTTTCTCCTGGGGTAATATTAGCAGTGTGTGATTGTTTAAAAACACAATTTAATACAGCTCTCATTGTTAAAGAGGTTTTATATGAACAGATTTGCACATGGATACCCCGTTACGCACGATGCGCTTTCATCTTATTGGTGAATAGATGGATTTACTCACCGGCTGAAAACGAGGCTTTCCGAAACCAATTTAAGACGTCAGTGTTGGGTTTTCCATCCTGATAATACAAAATATAGACGCGATGTGTTTTTAAAAAGCCAATATCAGGTGCGTGTTGTTCCCAGTTTGAGCTCTCCTACTTCCCGACCGCGAATTTGCCTGTGATACTATGGCGAAGCTTGATGATTAATATTCATGAGTCATGGAAATGATTGAACCAGCGTCGCAATTATCTAATAAATATTCACAAGCCAAGCCGCAGCCATAGGTGAATAGCAAGAAACGTCATCGCAACGTAATTAATATTCAACGAGCTAAACCTTCGGCAAACTAGGATTCGTAATTTCGCAGGCAAACCGCGACCAACATAAAAACCTGGAGAGATGATATTTCCCGTTTAAAGATAAAAAGCCTTACATTAACCAATCTACTATAATATTCAAAATAAATAAAATAAAAACAATCGCACAGCTGGCTGTTTAAGTAGTGTCTTGAAATAAACTATTTTACACGAAAGCTACACGATTCATGTTTGTATGTAATTATAATATTAAACCTTGACCGAGATCTATAGCCATTCTAAAAATTTGCTGCCATCTACAGATACATAAAAAATGATAAACCATTTAAAACTATTATTACTCATATATACGTGATTTCAATGGCTATTATGTTCAAAGTAAAGAAAATGTATTACATCTTTTTAATACTTGCACTAAGTGACTTTTGAACATTATAAAAAATCTCGCAGAAGCATACAAAGTACAAAAATATGTTTCCTTTTTATTTCATTGCAAGTCAGAACCAAGGGAGACAAAAATGCACTTGTAGAAAAAATAAACAGCTTTTGTGCATGTTTGTGACTGACAATAACTTATTCTTGTTTAACTGACTTTCTGATTTGAGGCACTGCTTGAATACGAATATGCCTTTCCCAACACTATTCTGTCTCGGAGCAGTTTGAAAAAAGCGTAATAATTACTGAATAATATTAGAGCTAATGATATCGTCTGATGCCATTTCTCTGAACACATCAGTGAATATAACTGGTAGAATATCATGGCACCCTCCAGGATTATGAGAATGTTTAATATTCGAAGAGGTTTGTTGAAAAAAAACTGTAAGGAGAAAAAGAGGAAACCGGTTATTAGCATAATATTGCCATAAATTCATGCATTACCTCAAATGATGCTGACATTTTAACATTTCAAACTGTCAAATTCTGTTTTACAAACTACTTTCTATTACAGTTTCGCTAGTTTATACTTACATAGAAACGATAATGAGAGACGTCTGAGGGAACTGCTACATTATAATGGCCCATGGCCTTATAAACATTTTTATTGTGTTTGACCAAAACTCCATGTGGCCACATGTATTCTTCCGTCCATCTGTGGGAACCATAAAAAAGAGAAAGATCAAGATTCAAGATAACAGGCAAAGCAATCATATTTAAAAATCTGCAGCCCCACCAAAAATACTTCCAAATAGCCTCTGACTCTAGTATAATAAACCCCCTTTTTTAAGTTTACTGTATTTTTAATGGCCACCAAGTTACGCAAGACAATACGTCACAAAGATCAAAATCAGTTAACATTTGAAACCCCCAAACCCCCCTAGGTAAAGATGTTTAAACAAAATGATGCAAAAAAGATTGTCTTTTTATTTTACTAAATGTTGCTGTAAATAAATGTGTTGTTGGCCATACCTGTGATCAAACAAGCATGTTGGAACATGCAACACAAAGCAGACATTTCTTTAAATGCAGGGTAGGCAAATTTTTCCAGAAACTTTTCTGTTATGCTGAGAAAAACTATGAGATGTTTTTAAAGTCAGCTTGCTATTGCTAGCCTCTCTGAATCTGCCTACCATACCTTTAGATGAGAAATCTGTATCAGACTGAAAAAGAACTAAGAGATCTTCATGGTCCACATGACAATGAGACGTACATGTGCTGGAGGACGTTGGAGCAGAGGGAGGGATCCACCTTCTGCCAGCAGCCCAGGTGAGCTGCAGCTTTATGAAGCAGGTCACAGTAACGCGGAGGCAGCAGGTGCCGCATGAGAATAACAGAAGTACTGACGGACACCAGGATAAAGAGCTCACAGGACCAGCGCTTATCCACATACTGTGTGCTCTAGACAGAGAGAGAGAGAGAAAGAGAGAGAGAGGTACAGTAAATGTACACAAATGTGATTTCAACAGTCCTTATACAGTATCACACAAATCTACAACTTCCTTTAAATAAATATGGGTACAACCCAACGTTTTGTGGCAGCTTTCAAAAACATCCCTGTCTATCAAATGATGTCACACAGACTACAGGAACATGAACATCCCATAGGTAGTTCAACCGAAGCGCAATCATCCTTTACTATGACAACAAATAAAGCTTTGCATTAGATGGACAGCAGGAGCTGCCCAAATAATGTATTTAAAAAAAGATTTACATGTGTTTGTTTTAGAGCTGTCAAAGTTTAGACATGTAACAAATGCATTATTTTATTAAAGCAATAACACATTTATTCAATTTGACAGAACTGAACAAATCTCAGACTGAAGCTGAAAAGCAAGTCTTACACAAACACACTGTGTAACTGAGATAAGTAATGAGTTGCATAAATTTATCTTCTGTGAAAGACCTAGTTAAAACAACGAGTGTACCACCTTGTCAGTCCTCTCACCTTGACGAACCAAACAGGTACGAACGCTACATAGTAAGCGCTGAGCATGGAGCTAACCAACACCTCCTTCATCCTCCAGTTAAAGTCCATCTTCAGGTACTCCACTTCTTTGCGGATGAGGTCGGGAGAGAGGCAGCAGGCATGGGTGGGCATGGGCTGAACGCTGTACAGTTGACTGGTGTGTTGTTTCCACGTTTCCCTAAGGACGGAGAGATAGTCTCGCCCCCCACGTCCTAAACCGCCAGTCCCGCTCATTTCTTTAGAACCCATGCCGTTCAAAGGAGACATGAAACCAGCTTTCCGGAAATCATAGCTGAGTTTATAAAATGGAATGTACATTCCAAACCTGAGGAGGAAAGATCGATTGGGTAGCATATTAGTATTATCTACAAAGCAATTAGTTGCTGCAAAACTGAAGATAAATATAAAGAGGTCATATACCATATATTTCTACTTATAAACGTAAAGATCTTTTTCTTCCCCTGAATGGATTTGATGGTACAAGAAATGCCTGTCTGGGTCAAATATAGATTAAAACCTCCCTGGCATTTAATAAAAGTCTACTTCAAAAGCTGACATCAAAGGAACGCTCACAAAACGTATGCCTGTCTGTGCATAAACGGCTAGAACTGGACTGTAGTGATTCGTGACCTAATTACAGGGACCTAGTTTGATCATCCAGTGCAAAATGAGATGTTTTGGCAGTTTAGTTTCAATAAATCCTCTATTTGGACTGTGGAGGAAGTTTAGCAGCCTAAAACTTAAATATAAAATGCTTAAATGGAACATCAACCTGATTTTTCATGATATGACCACTTAATAACATGTGCACATGTTATTAAAATGTGATGTGCAGAGCATTACTCACGGATAGCAGAGGAAGAGGAGGCTGAGCACAGAATATGTCTTGAAGAGATAAATTAGTGAACGACACAGACTCCATCCTGCAAGAGTCAGGACTGCAAAACGAGCCGTCACCAGGAAGACAGAATGCGGGAAGGACAACTTCCCACTTTGCGAGGCCTTTGTCGGGAAGGAAGTAGGCAAAAAGAGAGAGAACGTCCGACAGACAGAGAGATCGCACCACTTGTTAATCTTCTAAGCGGCTATTAAAATCAAAAAGTTATTAAAATGACAGAGACAGAAATATAAATACTGAGGTAAGATGTTACCTCTTTTACGATGGCAGCTATTAGCCTGCGTGCCAACACAATAATGGTGAACACCAACATATTATAGTCAATAAGGTGGAAGTTCTGCAGAGACAAAAGAAATGAAGTTCTACAATCAGGATGACACAAAAATTAACTGTTAATGCAAGTGTGAGTTTTATCTTTGAACTAGCAGATAGGTACAGAAAGGAGTTTGTTTTGGTGTAAAGGATAATGCTTTATCATTTTAAACACTGTGTCACATGACTAACCAGAGAGGTGTGTGACGGGGGGTGTGAGGGGGGGTACCACCACACCGTTTTGTAGATGTTGACGTAATGCACAAACAGAGCTGTAAGATGGCACACAAATAAGTGGAGTTCAAACAGGACGTTCCGGTCCACGGAAAGTTCCGGAATTTTACAATGCTTCAGCGGCACCACCGTTTGAGTGGCTAAGGGAGGGCTGGACATTCCCATTCCGGATCCATTCCTGATAATTTTTAAAGGAAGGGTGTTACTATAGCTACAGAAAAACAGTTTGTGTCACACTATTCTTAAATGCCTTTTGTGTTCACAAATTTTCCACAACACATACAGTTTCCTCACCTGGTCCGTGACCTCACACCTGTCACGGGTGAGCTGGTGGAGTGGTTGCCGTTGCCAACAGCACCCGTCTCACTGCTTAGCGGAGAACGACAGTATGTCGTTCTATTCGCTCCTCTTCTTCCTCCAGCCATTCCAGATCCTCTCTCCCCCCTCTCAGTTCTGGTTACACTTTAGACACCTACAGTAAGACAAATCCAAACATTTAATCCAGAAATTAAGATGGACCTAAATCATTGCTTATCCTGTTGGTTCTATATTAAATGTTATATATTTGTCAGGACAATGCATAATCTATTCCTCCATCACCAGATAAAAAGCTTCAAAGCGTCTAGTTATTGGTTCATTATACACTAGTTATTATACAAATAATTCTATGGAAACATGTTGTACAGGAAATGCAATGCCTTAGACACAACCAGACACAAAAGGAGAAGTATCACCAGTTGACACTAAATACCTGTCCTAACAAAGCAGTTTTATTTAAGTTCTTTAAGACTTTGGTGTATACCACGGCACATAAATAATAACCTTATGCATAAACCATGATATTTCCATACCACTCCAGTACATCCATACAATATCAATACAATATCCAAACAAATAATACTATAGTAGTACCATGGCACTTTTGTGGGAGAAAGGGTGGACAGGTTGGACAAGAAAACCAGTTTATTACATAGTGGCTATTGGCTAATCTTGACTGTTGTTAATAACAATAAAAGCCTGACTCACTGAATTCAATAACTGTCTGTTCACAAACTCTTTCTCACGTCTAATTTTTGATCTGAACGCTACTTTCGCTTGTGCCTTGACTCAATCGATTAGTTCCTCTGTTTAGAAACACTGTAAAACCTTTTATGGAAGTATTTATGAAGACAGTGAGAGGAACACTGATTTCAAAGGCTTCATATTTAACCTAAAGGTGCCTAAGATGCTCTTACATGAGTAAACACAGATTCAATCAAACCGGTTTGCATGAAGTTTAGAAGATCAGATAACATTCACTAAGTCTTGTCAATAAAGGGCTTACGTCATCAACATATTTAAATCATGTAAACACAAAACTAACCATGTGCGCCAGGTTAAAAGCACAATACACTTACAAGACAGAGCCACGTGCATGCAGCATGCACTACTAAGTAAAAAGGTTTACTCGAAGCAAGTCAGTATAATGCATTTGCATTGCAACTTTTTAAAAATACTCGCTTTCATTTAACAATGCTGCCTGGACGCCCTAAGGCTGTGTTGATATCTGCTGCTCTGCCTAATTTGCGGAAGCGTTGCATGTAAAACACGTCGTGTGAAAGTCATTTAATGCTGTTGGTTTACGAAACCAAGCAGTTTAATAAAACAACATGAATCGCTCGGGTGTGTAAAGTCTCACCGCCCAGAGAAGTAAACGCATGCTTGAGTTTAAGACCGCGGCCTAGTGCTGTTACATTTGCACCTAATGTCAATAAATCACAAAAATGTCTCTTACCTCTTTAAACCGCAAGGGTTAGTCCAGGTTAGGCGACTGTACGACCGGTGTGGACATACACTCAATACGTTAGTACGGTATTAATTACTTAAGAGAGTAAATGGTTTGTTTTATTTCTGACAGTAAATGAGAAGAGCTCATTCTGCTGATGATGTTGCACGCGCGCACGCACGCACGCACAGCGCGCTCACGAGGAGGAGGCGTGCGTGCTTGCGTGTTGAGTAGCGCGTGATCAAAGCTCTTGTGATTGTGTAAATCTTTAGGTATAAAAGTAAATCTTTATTTTGATAGACAAAAAATGTGACCTTTATTATCAATCTTTGTCTGATTATGGGGAAATACTATATTCATAAACAAAAATAAGTTAGAGGAAAACCCTATTTACCCTGGTATTTAAGGTAAACATTATATAAAGTTACTTTTTGGTTTGGAAAATAGTAAAGAAAACGCACTAGACCTCTATGTTTATAGGGTTATTATAAGTTATTTGTATGATGATCTCTTATGAGTTTTTATTTTATTATTTCCTTGCTCCAGTTCCATTGTTCATAATTTGCATTTCACGTGTTGTGCATCATTCATTCATATTTTCTCATTTCTATGCAAAACACTCAAACAGTGATTTTTCACTCCAATTGTGTCTACGAAACCGAAATGGGCGGGATTTGCTCCTTTGACGGATCGATCGATTAGCCAATCAGAACGCAGACACCGATGTACACGGGTGCGCGCCGGAAGAGCGCCGCAGCCGCAACACGGGACCGAAATGGCGTAGTGCGCTTTCCAGCGCCGCAGCGCAGCGGGGCCAGGCTCCTTAAGCCTCTCCGATCCTGGCCAGTTTTACTCCTATTAACCAGCAGGATGGAAAAGCATGTGAGAAAAACCTTCCAGTTCATTCGCTTTCAACTCAGCAGCGGAAACTGTAAGTGAATGATCGGGGTTGACTTATAAGATCTGTTGTGTCCGTCTTTGTCTACTCTTTGTGTTGCGGTTTCGCATTCCAGCACTTGCGTCATGTCATCTCTTTGCAGATGGCCATGCATTGTGCATTTTGCGCATTAATAAAAATGTAATAAATTTAATGCATTTGGCAATTATCAGTGGTCTTCCTCTGCTGGACTTTTGTGCAATGACCATTGATAACTAATTACTTTATAAGTGTTAGAACTGGCTTTCCTAATGAATTTGTAGTGATTTGTTTTATCATTCCAGACATCAACACATCAACATAGTGCCCTTCTGTTCATATCAGGATCAACAGTCACAACATGTTTAATAGAACATGAATTACTCATGACCAGGTAGGTCAGTTTGTGCATTGGATGTGACACAATACTTAATGCCTTGTCCAAGCTCATTTGTTTTAAATATTTATTTTGTGCAGATAAGAGACCATCCTGTCATGGCTGTTTAAACTACTCTCCCCGAGCCGTCCTTCCTCAAGCATTTCAGGGAAGTGTTTGGTCAACATATCATCTCTGCACTTTGAAAATGATAGTGGTGGTTTTTTTTTTTTTTTTTAAAAAGGGAAACCTAAAATCTGTCAGAAAATAACATGATTGTGTCATCATGTACAGTATCATGATCTGGGCATGTTTGTTTTTGTGTTTATTCGGCACAGATTGTGTTAATAGGTTGTAAAAACAGATTTAGGCAGAGAGTGCACTTGCTTTGCAGGTAAAATGAAAGAAACCTGCATTTTAGATGAAATAATTTCACCTAACTGTTGTATTACCTGCAGATTAAGTGCCTAGTCGTTTGTAACAACTGTCTCAACAGTCTATTACTGAAGATTAGCTTTGAACCTACAGTAAATAACTGCATGGTCATTCAGTGTTGAAAATGCATTAAAGTTTTTAGACAAACTGTAGACAAGTAGCTGTTTTCCTAATTCAAAACTCATAATGGTGCTTTAGCAAAATCTTGAACCATGCTATCACATATCGTTCATGTACTGACAAACTGACAGTGGCATTGACACAATTCATGCATACGTTATAAATTCCACAGAATAGAAGTATTTTACTACCTCACGTAAGCAAACTAAGTTACCACAGCTAAGACCACTCTGATCCATCAATGTTCCCCTGTATTTCTTGCAGTAATTTTAAAAATAACAGTCTTTACCAGCCAGATGGTTGTTTTATCAATGGTTGTGGGAATACATATCATTACTAATTACATAGTGACCCTGTAGTTCACTGGTTGTCCTAGGCACCCATATGAGACTATGCTGGCAAATTAATTATAGTGTCCCATTTCTATCCAGATAGTGTATCATCTTCAGTAAGTAGAATTAGGCCAGAAGACAGGCAGTAGAACATTTAGATGTTAGGCCTTGGTCATAATATGTTTAAATAGGGGTGCCTGTTTATTCAGACATTTCAAAACATGTTAGTTAAAAGTTGGTTGCTGTATTTGACACAGATTAGCCTTAATTAACTAAATCTTAAAATTATTATTTAAATTATTTTTAGTCCAGGAAATCATTTAATCTGTTGTATGGAAATTTACCCAAATGTTTTCCTAGTTAAGATTTTGGACTGGAACAAATTGTGTACCCCCCTCCTTTTTTTAAGATAAGAAGATCTCAATGGGCACAAGAGCAGTCAGGCCTCAGTGTGGCAAATGTGCAATATTTGTTTCTTTCCTTCCTGTCTTGTTTTGAGATGAATATGTATATTGTACAAACAAGTGACAAGTTGTTCGCAAAAACAACAAAATCACCAATGTCTTCCATTAAATGATGTATAGTTTCATCCGCTTGCTTTTAGGGTGGCGGGATTTGTAGTGCCAGCATAAACGTGGCCATGCATGTACGGTAGCGATGCTTGCTGAGTTTAATAGTCGTAGTGACATTCAGTATACACTATAAAGTTGTTTAGAAAAAAATAAAATTAGGCAGACAAAGATTTAGTTAGTTAGCATCATGGATGCAGCGTCCATACCTTGATCGATCTTATTAAGAGGCAAGTCATCTTGATTTTAACTGAGAGGTCAAGATTGGTTTGAAGGAAGTTGGTTTGTTTTCCTTTTTGCCTGTGAACATGGATGTTTTGTCTTTAATTAGTCACTGTTAGTTAATAATGTGTTGTAGCATCCTGAGGATTAGAAAAATGACGGTTGGTACTGATGTGTGGCTAGCCATGCTGAATGCTCATTTACGTTTCATAAGCGCTGTGTGAGTTTGTCCTAGTTTATTCTGTACAAAATTAAGTTCTGGGCCCAAAATAGCACAGATAAATCAAAATGCATGTCCCTAATAGTACAATCTCATTTAGGGGGTATAGAAGAGAAATGGTACAGCTACATTCTATACCCGTTTCAAGCAAAGATTTTCTTTTTCCGATCTTTAGCTAAAACAACAACCTGAAATGCTATTTGATCTATTTATGTAGTAACCAGTCACACAGATAAAGCACTCCCATCCTAAATAGAAAGGGTAACTAAGAACTGTGTTTGTCTAACTCATACCTCCAATGTTGCATTTTCCATCAGGTAATGTTGTGTCAAACTGGAGCTGTGGGTAGAATATTAAAAGTAGCAGAAACTTTAGATTTTAAAACAAGTTGTAAAATAGGTAATGGCATAAAGCAATTATCAAAGCATTGTAATGTAAATAAATACCTCAATGAATGGAATGCAAACTATATTTTTAAATATACTCTACTATATGCAAGCCATAATGTGTATTAAGTTCATCATTTAGAAGCAATAATCTTATGCATGAATTGTAGTGTCAAACGGTTCAGTGATATTTGTGAAATAGAGATCTGTAGCATATATGACATTGGTATGTGTTTGATCAGAACAGCCCATTGCTCATACTAAACTGTACTTACTGTACTGAACTTTTCATACTAAACTGTACTTACTGTACTGAACTGCTCATACTAAACTGTACTTAATGTACGTACGGAAGCTATGAACTGACTATTAACAGTATTGTTTCATTACTCATTGACACCAAATTTATTTGTGAGCGTAGCAGGTCTGAGAATTATCAAAATGAAGTTATTTGAAGACAGAAAAAACTTGATGGACAGTATCTTTATATGCAGGGCTCGTGCCCTTTATTGACTTTGCATGTTTACACACAAATCATTGTGGAATGCACATAAGCTGTAAGTTCGTCTGCAGCTCATTTACATTAACAGCAATATGGGCAGTGTTCCGAGTAGCAGTTTGTCACTGACGATTCATTATCCAAGTGAGTTCTAGACACACAGGATACACACCACAGTACATTCACAAAACAGGAGTGTTGTGGGTTTGATTGAGTATTTTGATTACAAATGCAAAAAATATTTGCTGATGCATTGTAGAAGTGAATTAAAAATGTTTTGTGCTGCATGCAATAATTGAGCTTTGTTTAAACGTATTTATGCAGAAATGTGATATAAAAAATCAAAAAGTGGACCATTGTAATTATTTTTAAATGCATGAAATCCCAAAGGTTTACGTCTCTTTTACATTATTTACAAATGAGTGTACTGCATCAATAAAAAAGTTCCCTTTTGGTTTGAATATTGTATATAAAATTGTAATAATTCTGTATATCACAAGGCACAATCTGATTGAAAAATGTGTTAGCAAAGCCTTATGATTGTTTGTTTTAAATGGTGAAAAAAATAAATTTGAGAAGTTCTGAACAAGTTCATTACAAACAATACAGAACAAAAGTTTATATGCTTTGCTAGCCTGCTGTGATTTGCGTTGCTGATTTTTGCCTCTGAATGTGAAACTCTATGCTTGGTCTGATCTATGCACTACAGATGTATCCTGCATGATTTTGTACAATACAAAATTCTGTATTAAAGTTTTAGCAATAAAAAAGCAGCATGGTGCCAATAAAAAAAAAATACTTGAGTTCTCTGATTCTTTCTTAGATTTCATGGCAGACTAGAGACTAAACCCCAACAGGGCTGACTTTCTTATATGTACATAATGTAAATAAAACACCTAACATAGATAAATCAGGTCTAATTTTACTATTACTTCATAATCTAAATATATCAATCCAAAATAATTTTGTTCCCTTGTGCTTGATGGTTAAATAAGCAAAACCAGAGCAACCGAGTTCATGCATAGATTTGCACCTCTTTCATACTTTTCCCCAAGAGTCTTTTTGAAGCTAATTTTTACAGCTTTAACACATGTGCTATTTCTTAACATGCAGCCACAAGACAAAAATAAGATTACCAAAATAAAGATGTGACAGTTAACCAATTTTAAAAGTATAACACAGTATAAATGACATTTCTCACGGTATTCACTTGCATTGCACTAGATCATTACACAAGCAAAACACAAACTCCTTATTAATTTATCTGTAATTATTAATTTATTATAATTTAGTATTTACTCGGAGTGAAGAACTCTGTTTCGAACACATGGTGGCGCCCTAAGCCAATCAGAGCCAACGAGACGTTACCGCTACTTCTTATTGGATGTTATTAGTGTCGTCACGGTCTTCTCAGCCAATCATCCAGCGAGAAAGGGCGGCATTTGAAACGGGGTATTTTTCAAACAGTAAACCAACCTAAACAAACCGAGCGCTGTACTGAGTTCAGCCTTTTATATTTTTACAATAAGCCTGCAATAATTTTCACGATTTTTTACAATATGGATTTGGACTCGTGTAAATATGCGGAATTGCAGCGATTGGCTAAGGAAGTTGGACTGAAAGCGAATATGAAGGTAAATGTTACACAGATGTGCTGTTTACATGCCGCCACCGCATGCGCACTAGTTTTATTTATGCGTATGCATTTATGTACATTGCATGGGTAAAAGCAGATTAAACATGCATATTATTGTCGTAACAGTCCAAATATAAAATGTAGAAACTTTTTTTGGTTAGAATTTAAGTGGCTAACATTGGTGTCCTTTCTTCTGCACGTGTCTCTTGTCATATTGCTTTGTTTTGTTTATTTTTAGGCTGATAAGCTGTTGAAGGCTTTAAAGCAACACTTTTCGCAACAGCAGCAGACTTCTGAAAACGTGAGTAACAAACAATATGAATCATTTTGATGGATGTTGTCTCTGTCGTACAAAATCAGTTTGAAAGCTGCAATCCGTCACTTTTTTTGAGTTATTACGCATGTACACGAGAGATCAATATTCAAAATGTTTCCCTACCACACACAACGGTGAGTTTATAATAATGATTTATAATTTGAACTGTCGGGTCCGATTTCCCGGTAATGTCAGTTTAGCTTCATTTGACTCAAGTATTTGTGTGTAAAGTAACCTGCAGTTTTGTGCATGGAAAAATTTTACTATCTCTCATTATGTTTAAAACAGATGACAACATGAAGTCGAAAGTTACGGATGGTAGCAATGCAGATTTGAAAACACAGCTGTAACTCCTTGTTGTATGCAGGGGAATGATGCAGCGGACGCGCACGACGCGTCGCCGCCCCCGGACGCGCAGGAATCGCAGGTCGCAGCGTTTGTGACCAAGCGCAGAGGGACGCGCAAAGGTGCCAAGAGAAAACTCAGCGACTCCAAACCAGTCACTGGTCAGGTAAACACGAGCTTATGTGCTGATGATAACAAAAGCCACGTGTGACCTCCTGTTCTGTCATGTCCAATGACATACACTGTAGTCATGTATGATGTCACAGGCTGTCTTGTTGTAATCAGGTTGAGGAGAAGCCAGAAGAGACAGAAGGAAGCCAAAGAGATTCCAAGAGAAGGAAAGTGTCCTCAGCCAAGGATGCTTCAGTTCCTCCTGAAACTCCGGCTAATGAAGAAACTTTGGAAAAAGCTGTGGAATCTGGGAAAACCAATTCTGACTTCAAAGATGCTAAAATTCAGCCAAAGGAGAAAGGTGAGGTGAATTTGGATGTCATGTTTTACATCTGTAAAAGTTTTAAATAACCTTCTTAATCACAATCTAAAATGAATGAAAACCAGAGGTTCCATAGGAGACAAGCCAGACACTTTTAGTGTATAATACTTGTACAGTATTTGTGGGCATGACTATTAAAATTTATATCCTGCAGGTGCTGGGAGAAAGACGGGAGGTAAAATCCCCCGTCATGAGGGTTTGATGAAGAAGAAAACAGCCCTGCGGCCGACCACTCCTAGTAACTACAACTCACACATTTCCAAGCACTGTAATATACTATAGAAAAAACAGATTTAGTTTTACACTAAAGTTCAGTGGTTGACTCTTTAATCTTAAGTTATTTAAAGTGCCACGCTTTTCTACAATACACATGCAGAGTCATATTTATTGTATGTGCATCACAAATGAGTAATAAATCTACAAAACCCTCTCTGTCAGACTTCAAAAAACTCCATGAAGCTCACTTCAAAAAGATGGAGTCCATTGATTCTTATGTCCAGAGGAAAAACAAACAAATGGAGGTTCTCAGGAACTCTGTCAAGGAACTGAAGGTAATGACGAGGGTGGAACAGTGAACATTCAATTATTTGTCTTTATTTTGGAAGTCTTATGCGCCTGAGGCTTTAATTGGAACTTCACACAAACAGCAAATATTTAAATGATGTTTTTTGTCATTTCAGACTCTGTCAGAGAAGACCCTGATGAAATCCGTTGAAACAAAGGTTGGTATCTGAATTTCGTACCAAATATTTGTTAAATGTTTATTTTTATCAATTATAGCAAAATATTTGGCACATTTGGAAAATGTGTGAAAGACATGTTCTCCTAGATTTTTTGATAAGTTTTTGTTAAGATGTTGAATTCTAGAATAATCGCTATAATATTATGTTCTATAGAAGCTGCCTGTAAGCCGCTCATCTTTGTTTAGTCCTGGAGTGCCGGAAAAGAAACCGGGACCGGGAAAAAGAAACCGGGAAAGACGCAGACTCACCCAACTGTCTGCCAGTAAACCTGCTTTGAAGGACAGCGGTACCTTCAGGCCTACCGTCCTCACCACCAATAAAATCAACGTCCGGTAAATACAGTCTTATTTCAGCATAATTCGTATGGTAATGCCATTTTAAATCTGGGCTCTGACTTGACTCTATTTCTTCTCCAGGTTCTCACAAGCCACTCAGGATAACAAATACAAGCGCTCACTGGTGAAGACCCCCGCTCGTATGTCTCCTCTCGTCCCTGTCACCTCCACTCCAGGGAGAAAATCTGACATTCACACCAAACCTGAGCTGAATAAATCTATTGGCCCAGTCAATAAAACACCTGGTAAGAGTTATGGCATTATTTATAACCGTGAGATTGTTGAAGCATCGGTTTTAATGCGTTTTGTCGTTTTCAGGAATCACTCCATTTGTTTTCAGTGGAAATAACAGCACTTCAGTCACACCTGGCACCACCAAGAAGACGTTTGATCTAAAGGCCAGTCTCTCTCGCCCATTGACCTACAAACCACACAAGGGTACGTCTACATAAAAATACAACAGGCAAGAGATACAAATATTAGCCAATGCTGCCTTGTTTAAAGACAAACATACTTATAAAATGTTTCTGCTAGCTACTTCATCTTTGCAATCTCTTCTTTCATCTCTACAGGAAAACTGAAGCCTTTTGAAGCAGCACAGGAGAACGTGGCTCTTAATAAATCTCAGACCGTTCCTTCACACCAGAAAAACTATAAACAGCATCAAGTTCAAACCAGGTAAGATTTACTTTTTCAAAATGAGTTGTTTTTCCAAAGTCTCTTAAGGTTAATCGATCCTATGTTGTTTGGTGGTCTGTAATGAGATTTAATTTCTTTACTAACCCGCAGAGAGGAGCGGCGTGTCAAACAGACAGAGGACCGAAAACAGAAGAAGGAAAAGGTGCTGGGTGCCAGACGAGGCCTGGTCATGGCTTAACTGCAGTATAATATCTGTCTTGATGTCTCAGCTAGTTACTGTAAATAGTTAGCTTGTGTTTTGTCCGTTTGTCTATTCCAAACTTTTGTACATTCATTTTCTTCTGCACATGCCTGATTTAGCCATTTGTTAGGTAAATGTTAATGTGCTAACTATGTCTAATGTCTAAGTCATCCTTAAAATCAACGTATACATGTTTTTATACTTTTTTTTATAAAACATTGTTCCTGTTTATAAGTGTCCCGTGATTAGCAGAATTTGGTACGGCTTATGTCTAAGCCCCTTTAAGAAGAAAACATTGACAGTCACACAAAACTTGTGTGAATTTGTTTATTTGATCTTACAGTAATTGTCATAAATTATCGTTTTGTACTTCTGTGTCTTTTGTTACTTTGTCTGTGTATATATGTCTGTGCAAGTAGACCCAAGTTCAAAAAGAGTCCAAATGTTTTCCAAAGTTCATATTAATAAAGCACTAGATTATTCCCATAATTTACAATTCCTGAGTATGTTCTATTACTGTCAGACCTCTGGATTTCTCTTATAAAGCTCGTATGCAAATTCCTCTGTATGCGCGTGGTCATTAAAGAGCGCGATGAAATCAATCTCCAGCTGAAATGGGCCATCAGCTTTATCTCCCAAGGTAAAGCCAATACTGTTTATCTAAAACGGAAAAGCAAGATGTGGATTTACATTCATTACGCAATGCTCAGATCAATATAGAAGTAAATAAAAGATTTGATGTTCACATCAAAGCTTGGATGAAAGAAGAAAATCATGCAGACCTTGTCCAACCACATGGCATGCTGATCATCTTGTATTCGCCCTCGACTGGAAAGGAAAAACTTGGAGAATGGGATCTGTAAAACAGAAGGTTTAACAGCAGTTTGGACATTATAAAACAACAGCTATGAACTACAAAATGAAGCATTTCTTCTTTAAGACATGCCTTGACGTCCTGCCAGTAGGGACCTCCTCTGGTGTACAGGAAGTAACTGTAGATGTCATCTCTCTGATGGGAAAAGTAGGTTTCGGCTGAGATGTTTATCATCCACGGTCTTCCATCTCCACGGATACGCAAGTGTAAGGTGTTGAAATTTGACCAATCATAGTGCTTTTTTCTGTCAAATGAGCCCTGTGGGAAGGAAAACACATTCATGATTCTGTCTAAATAATACTGTGTGCCTTTCGTGGCATTATCACAGATCAGACGGAAATGTAAATGTAAAACTTGACTCCTTTTAAAACCTATTTAAACTGTATTATTACACTTACAAGCGGTTGTTTGGAGCGCATAGAGCAGTATCCACTGTATCGGGTCTCTCCATCACGAGGAGGCGTGGGGCACAAGGTCCCATACAGATAACATGTGGAATTGTTTTTTCCCAGCTTGAGATATGCCACACTGTGACCCCCAATCTCCTGATCGGATGACACAATCCACCGATTTAGACTTTCAGGTCCACGAAATTCCCACTGGACGCGGGTCTGCTCCAACATGTGGTTTATTAATGGTTTTCCTTCTGGTCCAATCCAGCGCTGCACAAACTCATCTTTCAGCAGCCCAAAATGCTGCCTGATACCCTCCACACCTTTAGAGAAATCAAAGCGTATCTTTTGCCAGGGCCAGCGGGTGTCAGGAGGCTGGCCTGGTCTACGGTAATTTCGTTCATAGATGCTCCTGGTGATAATTATTCCTGAGCAGGTGTTGGTGGAAGGAAATGACAGAAATTGTCTGTAAATTACATTATTCGCTCTTAAAAGAGTTTTGAATGTTGTCTTTGATGCAGCCATTTGCTTTGGAGTTCCTTTGTAAGTAAATAATTAGATCAGACATCCACTGGACTGCTGGTAGAAATGAACAAGTAGATAATATTAATTTTCAGGTTGTTTTAACATATTAACATCATATAGGCTGATCTGCTTATCTTAAAATATATTCATTAATCCAGCCACCTAAAGACAATCACTGGGTTGCAAGAACCGTCTCAAAAGCCCCAGAATATTAAAAAAACCAACACAATTGTTACAAGCATATACAACCACACATGACTATAATGAACATTAAAGAATAAACCTCTTTACAAACTTAATGTGACATTCAGAAGGACTCACATGTGTGCAAGGACATCCAAACGGCATAATGTCTTCAAGATAGATAGACGGTTACTTACAACAAGTATGGTCACCACACCGGCCACATTAAAAAAAACACACAAATATGGCTTGAAAAAGAAACACTTATTTAAAACGGAGACACTTTACCATTCAGATGACACATGCGCCATTGCGGTGCGTCATTCACACTTCCTAAAACAAGCACGCATGCTTACTGTCCAATCGTCAACTATCGTAGCTGCTTTAGAAAGATTTACTTAATAATAAAAGTAAAATTAGACATTGAGTGAATATTATTTTCCAATATCTGACTAATGTCTGCTTTGCGTGACCCCGTTTATTGGAGCACCGTGTGCGCCTGCGCAGTGCAGCTCTAGCGCCTTTGTGTGGAGGAGTGCGGCGCTGCTGTTTAAACACACACACAGGGCAGCCAGGCAGCTAGCCATGGTGAATGTAAAGAAACGGAAAGGTCGGGTTGTAATTGACTCCGACTCGGAGGATAGTGCAAGCGATGATAATTTGGATCAGGTAGGAATATCATCCACACGCCTCTGATCCACTTTTTAAATCATAGGCTGTAAGATATCATAGCTGTGTGTGTTGAAGTCTCATGCTAAGTGAATAGTGATGCTAGCTGGTTAGCAGGGGCCTGTATGGTCACGTCGCGTTTGTTTTGGGACCAATGGAGCTGAAATGTGGATATTGCGTGTGTTTATTACGGGCACCTGCAGCACGTGGGCAATTTTAGTTTTACCAAAGCATCCGCGCGCGTTTACAATCGATTATGTCCTATGACGTCACGCCGCCGCGGCTAACCTTCTATTTCGATTGTAGCTGTAGAAATATAACGAGAACCTAGAGCGGACGAACAAGACTTACTGGCAGTCGAGAAATGCGGCATTTTGATTGGATACTTGAAAGTGACGTAACAAAAATATGACGTTTGACAAACAAAGATATTAATAATAGTCAATAACATTTAATAATAAGATATTTGAAATGATCAGAATTAGTCGAAACTAATATGATATATGTAGTAAATCATGTAAAATATAGAATTTTTCTAAATAATATATTTGCACTGCATAAGTAATGATTTGAACTTGCATTTGGTTTAAATTGCAATTGGTCAAAAGTGCAAATTACTTTCTGTAATATGTAATATGAGAAATAGATTTTTTCAATTTATTTTTTTATCTAAAATAATAACGAATAATGGTGAAAATATGTGTATGTCGCTACAATTGTGCGCCCCTATAGGCGGAAATATTCCCATCCACAGAAAAACAAATTGTGCACGTCTAGTTGTTTTCATTTCGTTGGTGTTGTTGACAAATTAGAGCTAGTCAGCTAACAGCCAGGAAGAGCACAACACAAACACTAAAAGCGATCTGACACCATACAGCTGTCATGTTTCAGTGTGTAGAAACAGACAGAGCTATTTAAATACGTTGTGTTTAAAAGCAGGAGACTTCATAAATTCATACAGTTATCTTAAAAGACAGATTACAGTTCAGGTGACTGTTTGTAAACATCATTGGGGTTTGACATTTTATTTTGGCAAAGACCCAGTTTAATCGGATAGAGGTTGTCAGAGCTTTGAAAGTGTTGGGTTAAAGCCATTCAGATCCCTCTTGTGTTATGTGCTAATTTTATCTTTGTGTACTAAAACACAAGCAGACACACCGCCAGACAAGCAACACAGACCCTGATTGCTATGCAGGTTCATTAAAGTGTTTTTTATTGCTTTTGTGACTGTTTTTGTAGCTGTAGAATCATTCTAAATAATATTACATATTGTGTTGTAATAGTTTTTATGCTATGACAATTGGAAGTGCTTTGCACTGTACAAACGTTGTGGAAGATGAGAGTTATGAAACTGATACTGTGGTTTGTGCAGTTTAATGTTTTTTGGCAGTATAGAGGGGATTCATTGTCTAAGGGATGTGTGTAGTTTTGATTATGAAATACTTTTCTCATCTCAAGTTTTTACTCATAAGTGTGACCACTATGGCACAGTGTATGCTCACCCATTATTATGAGTTTGGGACAGGACTTGAGTTTGAGCACATAAAGACACACACTCATTTACTCATGCAGAAAAGAAGATATTTTTTAAGTATGTTTGTAATGTCCTCCTCATCCCTCATCAGACAACAGTGAAACTTGCGTGTGGACACAGAACCACTAAGACATTTCTCAAAATATCTTCATTTGTGTTCCACACTCATACAGTTTTGGAATGATATGAGGGAGGTAAATGATGGGAGAATTTTCATTTGTGGGTGAAGTATCTCCTAGAAATGGTGCATGGTAACCTCATCCTTGTCTGTCGGTTAGCAAACATCTTCATTCATGTGTGAGGAAGATAATGACTGTCAGTATAACCTGTTATTGTCCCTCCAGGAGCTGCTGTCTCTTGCCAAGCGAAAGCGTGTGGATTCTGATGAACAGGAAGAGCCTGTTAGTAAACCTGCAGCCTCCACAGACTCTGAGACATCAGACAGCGATGATGAGGTATGAGGCTTTTCCATTATTTAAAGTAGGTGCTGACTCTTAAAACTCTGACTATTCAAATAGCCAAGAGATTTGCTTGAGCCCCATTTGAAATTTCATCCAGTAAGATGAAAATCAGACCTGTGTGAATGCGGATATTGTTTGAGGAAGGTTTTGATATGGTGACTGGGATAAAAAATTTATGAATTTATGATCATGTATATGAAGGATCATATACATGATCCTTCATAAATTTTTATCCCAGTTATATTTTATTGATTACTAACATTAAACTTTCTGTTTTACCTGTAGACTGTTGATATATCATTTCATGCCATTCAGAAGCACATATAGGAGCATATTGAGTTTAAGCTAAAACTGAACTATGTTAAGACCTGTTAAAATATTTATTTCAGTTTATTGTGGTTCCTTCCTTAAGATTTAGAAAAATTCAGTTTTCGTTTGAGGTTATTAGTCTTTTTAAATAACACAGACAGACTTTGTACATTTGTTGTAGTTTTCTTTGGCTAAAACATATTATGGCGCTAACAACTCTCACTGCCCGGCATAGAAAGTGAATTGTATGTGTGTCACTCTTTTTATGTGGTTATTATTATTGGTCCGATATTGCAGTGATGGATCTGTCTTTTAAAACCTCTCACAGGCATTAAGGGTTTGAAAGCAATGCTTTCCATCAGTGAACGGTTACTTGAAATTGCTTTTTAATTAAAATTTCATTTGGGTATTTTTGTTGATCTGTTAGTGGACTGTTGGAGGCACTAAAACCAAAAAGAAGGGCAAGCTGAGCAAAGGTCCAGAGAAAAAGAACACCGTCAAAAAAAGAAAAGGCAAAGCGGCTTCATCCGGCAGCTCAAATGGAGACAGTTCTGCAGAAAGTTCAGCTCCAGAGGAGGGTACGACAATGTCCTGCTGTTTATTTACATCCCTGTGCTTTTGCTGCCTGAAAACAAACAGAACTGTGAACTAGAACTGTGTTTATATTATAGTCCTCTTGCTTTATCTATAGTTCATATATGAAATGAATTTTAAAACGGATTCTGTGTGTGGATTCCTAAGGTGAGGTGTCAGACTCGGACAGCAACAGCTCGTCCTCCAGCTCGGATTCAGACTCATCCTCGGAGGATGAGGTTTTCCGGGACGGATATGGAGATGATCTTATGGGGGATGAGGAGGACAGAGCCCGTCTGGAGCAGATGACGGAGAAAGAGAGAGAACAGGAGCTGTTTAATCGTATAGAGAAGAGAGAAGTTCTGAAGAGGAGGTGAGAACCATTCAAGCTCAGATCTGAACTTCTGACTTTTAATTAGATCTTTGAATATCTTGATTTGTGGAACTTGAAAACCTTAATGTAGTGTTTTTTTGTTCTTTTTAATCAGAGGAATTATTATTTCAACCAAACAGTTATTATTACTAAAAAAGAGGCAAAATAAAATCAACCGTAAAAATCATTTTAATCAATTGTGTGAAATGACTCTTGCTCAAAGTAATTTGTGAAGAAAACTTCATGACTAAATGTCTCCACAATGTTTTTTTCCCACTAAGGTTTGAAATAAAGCAAAAACTGAAGACGGCAAAGAAGAAGGAGAAAGAAGAGAAGAAGAAGAAACAGGAGGAGGAGCAAGAGAAGAGGAAACTGTCTCAGACCCCCGACACTCAGGTGGTGAGTAAACCATCAGGCCAGCAGACGCATCCTATAATAGAAACACACAGATGGTTCTTTACACGTGTGTGTGTGTGTGTGTGTGTGTGTATCATGCAGGTGATGTCACATAATAAAGAAAGACGGATCAAACGAGATGAAAAGCTGGACAAGAAGTCACAGGCCATGGAAGAGCTAAAAGCAGAAAGAGAGAAGAGGAAAAACAGAACTGGTATTTATTCATATTGTATTGATTTTCTTGCATTAGCAGATAAACTGATAACGGTGCCTCCTGTTTGTCTTATTGTTTTTGAATTATATTAGGCAGCTTCAGTAAGTGGTAGTTCAGTGAAGTGTTAGTAAAGTCTCTGATCTGTTACTTTTGGCCTTTCAGCTGAACTTCTAGCCAAACGGCAGCCACTGAAGACGAGTGAGGTCTACTCGGATGATGAAGAGGAGGAGGAAGATGATGATGACAAGTCTTCAGTAAAAAGTGACCGAAGCTCAAGATCTTCATCGTTCGATGAAGAGGAGGAGTAAGTTAGAAGATACTTGCAGCCATTCGGACAGCTGAAATGAAGCTGGATTTACTTCTAGAACTTATTTTAGAACCTTTGTACTGCCAACTTTAAAAAGCAGAACAAATCATTGTTTATCTATATTTTACCTTCTTGAAATAATCATATTGGCAGGAGGTTAAAAATTTGTGCTTTTAGAAATTTTGTAATAAGCATCAAACATAAACTTGTGCTTCAGGAAAGAAGAAGCTCCGCCCAAATCACAGCCGGTGTCGTTACCAGACGAGCTGAATCGGATCCGGCTGTCCCGACACAAGCTGGAGCGCTGGTGTCACATGCCGTTCTTTGCTAAAACTGTTACTGGTTGTTTCGTTCGGATTGGCATTGGAAACAGCAGCAGCAAGCCTGTTTATCGGGTCAGTGAAAAATGAAACTTTCTTTCCTTGTTCAGTGTCTTAATGTACAAATCAAAACAACCTTAAAACAAATGTTTAAAGATATAACATGCAGTACGTGAATGGTTCATTGAATTGACTGCCAACAGCGAGAGAGAATTTCTAAAATGAAATCTTGCAGGTGGCTGAAATCATAGATGTGGTGGAGACGGCTAAAATTTATCAGCTAGGGTCCACACGGACAAATAAAGGCCTTCAGCTCCGGTGAGTAAGAAAACCACATGATCTGTTTAATCATCTCTTGTTTTCGTGGTCTGTTACTTTTATGTGCGCATGTGTTTTACAGGCATGGAAACGACACGCGAGTGTTTAGACTTGAGTTTGTGTCCAATCAAGAGTTTACTGAAAGCGAGTTTATGAAATGGAAAGAGGCGGTAAGTTCAAAATGCACATTTCTGCTTGAACGCTAGGCAATTTCAGGAAATATCAATCTTTTGTGTCAAATTAATTCATTTATCTTGGCAATTTTTAATTTGGGGTCTGATTTCTTTCTGGAATGGGGTTTATCGTAGAAAGCATTATGGGATGTGCATATCCAGTTGTAACCTTGATAACCTTTTTTGTCTCATAGATGATGTTGGCAGGAATGCAGCTTCCTACACTGGATGAGATCAGCAAAAAAGAGCAGTCCATCAAGGAGGCGGTCAACTACAAATTCAACGACAAAGACATTGAAGACGTGAGTTCCACTGATGTCATTTCCTGTTTCCGGTTCCTCAATACAATAACTTGTATTTATCAGTTCCATCGGTGTGATATTAATGTTTGTTTTTACAGATTGTCAAAGAGAAAGACAGATTCCGAAAAGCACCACCAAACTACGCCATGAAGAAAACGCAGCTTCTCAAGGAGAAGGCCATGGCTGAGGAGAGTGGAGATGGAGAAAAGGTCAAAGTTCTTCAGGATCAGTTGAATGAGCTGGAGGAGAGGGCAGAAGCACTTGACCGACAGAGAACCAAAAACATCTCTGCCATCAGGTCAGAAACACACGACTTTTGTACACACATAAATCCTCTCATCTGTCCTCTTCATAATCATGGTCTCTTTTTTTTTTTCCAGCTATATCAACCAGAGGAATCGGAGCTGGAACATTGTGGAATCTGAGAAGGCTCTGGTGGTGGGTGTTTCTGTCAGGCTGTTTCTGAGCTGTTAGTATCTAAAGGAACATTCTGGAGTCTAAAATGTCTTCATTGTTTCTCAGGCAGAGGGACAGAACTCTAAGAACCAACAGATGGATCCGTTCACCAGACGGCAGTGTAAACCAACCATGGTGTCCAATGTAAGACTTTACTTTTACATTTATGCATTTGGTAGATGCTTTTATCCAAAGCGACTTTGGATGAAATATTTTCTCAGTATGTGTGTTCCCTGGAACACGAACCCACAACCTTTGCGCTGCTAACACAATGCTCTAGCGTTTGAGCTACAGGAACACCCCATTTACGTTTTTACAACCAATTACATTTACACAGAAACACAAGATTAAGAAACACAGCTATAGTAACAACATCACCTTGCTTAAACACATACACGTACAAAGTAGAAGTTTAGTCTCCCTTGTCACCTCACAATCACACAATATAGATATTCACCCCTTAGTTGCCAGTCCTTCTGTCAGCTTTTATCTCCTTCACTCATATTTCTCTTTTTTTCTCTTCTTACTCAGGCAAGAGATCCATCAGTCCATGCCGCCATTCTGGCTCATCTTAATCAGAAATACGGTTCAGGCTCAGGCCAAGACAACACCCAGCAGACTAACAAACAGGTACAAACACACACACACAAGCCAATAAAGCAACACAAGCCTGTTTTAAGCCAGATTTCACTTTTAACCCTGTTTATTATGCAGGGCCAGGCTAGCCAGAGAGACAAAGATGTTACCAAGCCAACCAGCGACCTCTCAGAGGACCTTTTCAAAGTCCATGACTTTGACGTCAAAATTGACCTGCAGGTTCCTAATGCTGGTGAGTTTGTTTGAAATTGACCTATAGGCTTCAGATGTTGCTAAACGTGTTTTCACATTTGGTCTCCGATTAATGTGCACAAATAAATATTAAGCCTTTGTTTACATTTAGTATTATTTCAGTGTTTAACAGTAATAAACAGCCTATTTGATTATTCATAATCAAAAAGGTTTTGGTTTGTATGTGTAATAGTGTAGCTGTTGATCGCACCAAAACACACATTAACTATATGGTCTAATAATTGTATTTTATATCAAACTTCTAAGTTTAACATTCAAAGAATTAAATGAATTGTGTGTGCGCGCGCGCGTGTGTGTGCGCATTTGTGCGTGTGTGTGTGTGTGATTTAACATGAGGGTCAAATGGTCTGAAACAGATCTTTTACATGTTTTCTACAGAAGCAAAGTCTCTGGCTGTGAGTTCAAACTCATTGCCTGTTAAAGACGGAGCTCCACGCAGATCTCTTAATCTGGAGGACTACAAGAAGAGACGAGGACTCATCTGATCACTGACTCCACCTACATTTGTATCTTCCCCTGCATGATTGGCCACCTCAGCTGGGGGGTATAAACTGTGGCCACCCCCTGTGTG
>JAZGTK010003015.1:0-28965 GCA_036877625.1 Ambastaia sidthimunki | reverse complement strand
GCACTCTCTCCCAGCTCGGTCCAGTTCACATTGGCACTCTGTGAGCCTCCGCTCTTTCTCTTTTACATTATGCTGGTGGTTCTGATACATTTCCTGTAGCTGCTCATCTGACCCCTGAAACACCTGAAACACAAACCATGAATCAGCTCAACCCAACAATGCAATAAATCAATGCAGTCATAACTGAACAACTGCTTGTGTAAATGAACACCCTTTTAGTTTAAATATAGTAAAATATGGTGTGGTGCAAGGCTCAGTATTAGGCCTGTTGTTGTTCTACTTATACCTGCTCCCTTAACTTGCACTGCAGCTCCAATGTGTCAGGAGCACATGCATTACCACTGCACCACTGAATAGATGCTAATGTTAAAATAACTGTAATTTACTCTGTGAACTTAAAACTAAAAACATCTGAATTAGTTATAATTGTAGGAAAGTTGATGCACAGTGAAAATTAAATGAAAATGTCATCAAAAATATCTCTTTTTTTATGCTGTATTGTACCAGCATCAAAAAGTATCAGTATTGGACTAGTACTTAGACCCTTGACCCTAGAAAAAATAATAAAAAAAGTAATTAAAACAGTGGCACAATAATTTTAAACACTAACATAATGGCACTAACAGCAATTTTATATTACAGAAACGTTTCTGTAAGTCAAATAGAAAAAGCTAATAATATTAATGCTTCTGTTTCATTGATCAGAATACACCAAACCATTTTTATTGCTATTATTATTTTATTACACGTTTAGTCAGGCTAAGCAAAGCAGTGAGTGCTTTGACACAATTATAATGTAGCATTAAGTTAGAATAAACTCACACTGAGTAAATGATGCCGTAAATTTCGTTGGTAAATAGTAAATTGACAGTTCGTGCATTAAGCCTTCGGCACAATGATGAACTTCCTTATTGACGTAAACGTCACGGGTCTCTAGTAACTACATGTCCCAGAATGCACTTTATTACGAATACGAAGAGTCCATTGTCTCTGACGTTGATTATCTCATAACAGGCAGCGTTGCGATTATTATTTTATAAAATCATCCTATTAAAGACCCCATTTACTTCATTATTAAATAGAAAGTATTAGGGAACCGTGGATATAAAATCCAGTCTGCATTTAAATACTCCCTTTGATGGGGAAATAGCGCACTAAGCGCAGGTAAAATAAGAGTTGTGTGAGATTAGGAGTTTAGGAAACTTTTATACCAGTTTTATGTATATGCGAAATTACATATTATATGCATTATATTTTAAAATGCATATTATAGTATAAGTTACATTAACTTAACAGCTGGAAGTTGATTTTAGCTGCCTTTGTGCTAGTGAGTTTAGAACAGTAGTTTGAACAGTAGTTTGATTGTCATGATTATGAGAAATGTCAGCACTGTAGCTCATGCTGCATCGAGAACAGTGGCAGTAACTCACATCATTGTTCAAGAAAAAAACTAGACAATACAGTGCATTCAGAAAATATTTTAAATCCCACTTTTTGTAATTTTGTTTTGTTGCAGCCTGATACTACAGTCGTTTAAATCCTTTTCTCTTGCTCGTTGCTGAGATGTTTCTATATAGAAGATGCTTATATAGAGTCTATGTATGATACATTTAATTTGATTAGACATAATTTGGAAAGGCACTCACCTCTCTATCAAAGGCCTTACAGCTGACAATGCATAACAGAGCAAAACCCCAAGCTGTTAAGTCAAAGGAACTGCCTGCAGGGCTCAGAGACAGGATTGTTGCAAGGCACAGATCTGGGGAAGGCTACAAAAAAACACAGTGGCCTCCAAAATTCATAAAGGGAAGAAGTCTGGCGCAACCAGGACTCTTCCAAGAGCTACTTGCCCAGACGAGCAATTGTGGAGAACAGCCTTAATAATAGAGATAACCAAGAACCTGATGGTCACTCTGTCTTACATTTCTCATATCAGAGAGCAAGTTGCTTTAGAAAACGTTTTTATCAGTTTAGAGTTCACATTCTATTGTTCTATATGTTTATATAGATATATATGTTTCTTCCCACAAGTAGGCTAAAGGTTTTTCTGTTTAGTTTTGTTGTCATGGCACTTCTGTTTACTGGGTTGGTGCTGTTTCAGATTCAACCTATACAATACCAAACACATTAAAGTTGCCCCATTCAAGTCAGGTTATAAGTTAGCACAATCAATGAATATTAAAGGCATGACATACACAACAACAATGTTTTATGCTTATTTATCATGATGTTCCCAGTGTTTTTAAAAATGAATGTTATAGTGTAAATAAAGGCATAAGAAAATATTAGGAGCATACAAATGTGTTTTGATCATTTGTATAGCATTGCAGCACAGAGATGCTGTAGGGAAATTACACCATACAGAAGGCACTTTATCACTTCCGAGACCTTACATGTTACACCCATCTGCCCATTTATAAGTATGCAAGCTCTCTGCATTAGAAATCCATAATGGTGACCATGTTATTAGAAAAGGTCTATAAATCAGCAAATCACTGATTTTGCTTAATATTAGGAATGATCAGTATAAGGGTGAGCTCACACTACTCACTCCCACCTCCTCACTCACACTTGCACTTAAGGTTTCAAGCCGGAGCATGCTTACATCATTAATGATGCAACTTTTTTTTAGAAGAAAAACATGTATTTGTATGCTAGTGTATTTCGCTAATACACTAGCAGAGCGTATTAACAGAGTTTTAGTCACATGACCATGAATTGGGAAGCATTCTAATTGCTTTTGGTACTAAAATGCTGTCAACACACTATATTTACAGATTTAAAGGGACAGTTGAAGGGTGAACTATGTCTTTAAGGAAGTTGACAGTAGAGGGCAGTGTTGCCTAAACTTTCATGTCATTATAACAGTGACGGCCAAGAAATAATTCTGAATCAAACAGCTTGGATGTAATTAGATCATAAAGTAAATTACAAGATTACATCTTAAATTTTCCTCTCTGTCTTAGTTTTCTTTATAAAACAAGCGCTAAATGTTGCTTCATATTGTGCATGCATTGGTTTAAAAATAACTGGCACTTTCTGAAACCTTTGTTAACCTGAAACCTTACATCTGGGAAAACATAATAAATCATGACAATCTATTGCTAGAAACCATCAATTTATAATTCTATTTCATTCAATATTTACCAGTATGTTTGTGTTCGGTTTTTGCTGCTACAGGTGGTACATGTTCAGTACATGTGTATTATAGTGATGCAATGTTTAAAATACACAGGCTGTAATGTAACTGTAGCCCTGCAGCCCACACACCCTCAGGATCCCAGAACAAAAGTGCAGGCAGGTGAAGTGTGGTATGTGGGCAGAGAGTTATTTTAAGGTGGTTTGAGAAGCAGATTGGGTACATCTGTGGATACTCTGAGGGCTTCTAGCAGACACTACACATGGAGGAAGAATCCAGATCACTAGCAGATCTCTGCTTTAACAAGCCTCAACTGAGACAGTTTCTTCCCTCTCCTGCTCTCACTGCAGGAGTGAAGACTTTAGGTCGTAGCATTTATATGTCGTATGTTATTACAACTAAGACTTAGGAACTTACCTTTTAATGTTTCTTTTAACATTGAGGGTAATTGCTTTACCACAGACTTCTATTTTGAATCTTAGTCAGAGCCATAGCTTACAGGTTGATGCATGTGCTGTGACATGTTGGGCCTTGGTGCTTATGTTGGTGTCATATGTTTGAGTCATATCTAATTTCGTGTGACCTCTAATCTGCATCATTTCCTTTTTACTATTTCATTGTTCCTTTAAGTAAGAGTGGAAAAGGGCAATAAAACAACCATTTACTTTGGACATGATTTGTTATATTGAAAACCTTATGTTGCATTGGACGATATTTAAACTATCCACAATGTATTACAGTATCCAGTCTACATACAGGGCAGCATGTATATAATCAGCATGCTGCTATTCCATTCTGAACACACCCACAGTTGTGGATAAAGCACAAACTTATGTTCATGTCTCACCTCAGTGGCTGTACCCGTTCTGCATGAAGTGTTACATACTAGCTTAGGGATCAAACTTTATCATTCCACAGTGCAGAACTCCAGTGAGTGGAGGAGGCATCTGTGACCCAGGTGACATGTCTGCCAATGTTTCAAATGCAGTGTAGACTTATTTAAAAGTAAAGTTATTACTTTTCAACTTCCTAGAATCTTCAACTTCTAGAACTGTAATTATTTAAAGCTGGGAATTTTACAAGCAAATGAGTCTTATTAAATTTACCTAAATCGTCGTTGTATGCACCACCAGTTGTTCTATATTACAAGTGCAGCATTAGCTGCTGCTTACAGAGGACATACAGTAAGTATACATGCATTCTGTGTATACAGTGTATACATTATATTGCTAATGATTCATTATAGCATGGTTATTTACCAGTGCCTGATTCATTTTTTGGAGGGCTCTTAAAAGCATAAAATTATTATTTTCTCTGCTTGGGGGCGGGATTATATACCAGCTGAGCAATTGCTATTGTGAAGAAAGGGAATGCTAATTAACAGATGTCTCCAGATATATAGACCTCTTTGAGTCATACCAAAGTCCCTTTCAAGCAAAGTCACTTCATTTTGGAACCATATTTGCAATACCTCTGGGACGTGAGTCTTTTTTACAATTGACAACTGGCCCTGTTTACTGGAAGTTTGGGACTTCCTCTGCTAGAGGAGCCATATTGAGCGATGCATTTTCTATTCATAACAATACCACTGCTATTGTCTTGGTAATATATGTTCTTTGGTCATACACACACAGTCACATCACATCTTTTCCAGATCTTTTCTGTGTATTCTTGTGCAGATAACCACTGAATGTACCTGTTCACATTTTAGCTGTTTACACTACTAGAAAACCATGTTTCTTATTTATTTCTGTTCTTTAAAGCAGTATTTTATTTTCTATGATTTCTTTTCATGATGTATGTACTGTAAAAGCACATAACAGTTTTACTGCTCAACCCTAAAAAGGATTTTTCTTGTAAGACAGCTGCAGGAAGCAATGTGCATGTTTCCACTGTTATCAGAAAGATTGCTGCCTGTTTTCATTTTACTCAGGTGGGAGATGTATAGAAACAGACTGATTGAAATTCCACAGCTAGAGTGACTGTAAAAAAAAACATACAGGATCAAATGTAATGTAAAAAAAGAAAAGAACAACAGTGGATAGTGAAAGTAAAGGTCCCACAGTTATACAAGCTATATGACCCTATATTTAATGCACTCTGTGCTTGAATTCCTGCCAAATGTTCTGTGCTGTCACATGATATGATTTACTGTCACATGATTTTGGGCTATTTTTAACCCTCTTTAAATGCATAGAGAACATCCAGCACAACCTGCAGTCACAAACACTACACAATATGTTGCCTTTCCTATAGACAACTGTGGTTCCTTTTAGAAATGAAATTATTCCCTATTACCTATTTGAAGTTTAAATGCTATATCTTCTTAAGAAAAAGTTAAAATTATCCCCTGGAAATGCTCTTTGAAGCGAGATATTAGGTGTCACGCTCCAGCTTAGGAGCTATATTAGCTGGCAAAGTGAGAAAAGACAATATATATACAAGTTTTCAAAATAAAATATGCCTGAAAATAGAAACATGTTGGTCAGTTGTTAAAGTATGAATGGGTATAACTGGATTGGCTGAAATGTCAACACATCAAATTTGAAATGTCTGATGAAAAGCGGCAGGTTCATTTGCTCGGCAACAGCCTTAAGCAAAACACTGGTCTGGGTGCTGTTTGAAATGCAGGTGCTTTTTTTCAATATCGAAATACTAGAGAGGAGTTTGATTCGTTTGCTTTTTACTCCATGCATCTTTAGCCTGTTAATGAACCATCTTCATCATCTTCTTATGACGTTTTATATTAGAAAAAAGTAGCTTCTCATTGCAGGTTAGCAGAAAACTTTGATCTCTTGACCGATCTTCCATGATCTCTTGTTGCTGATAATCACTGACAGCTACATACTAGTATCACCAGACAGCGGTTTAATTATAGCACAGAGGTCATAACAGACTCCAATTATTCCCTTCCTGAGGACAAATTCAATGATCTTAGTGTCACTGTGGACACTCATGATTAAAGCAAATGCTCTGGCCTCCTCGTAGGATGTAGTCTGATAAGAAAGCAAGAAATATCAAACCAGACAGGAAAAGCCATTTAGAGTTATTCTTCAATGCAAATAGCATGGCAATACCTCACAGTGTACCATTTATCATGAGGCAAATCTAGTATCTCCTATTATGTTTTGAGTTCATTAGCATCTTAGCACTAAAATAACATCATTTGCCAGGTGTTCAGACTTAGAAACCTTCTATCCTTTAAAAACACACACACATTGTGACACATTCACACATTGTGAATTAGCTAATTTAGCTTTCATTTTCAACAGCAAAGGGAGACAGAATAAAAAATTTACTTTTGTGACTTTATTCAGCGTGTAAATAGGTAATCACACACACATGTGTGATTCATTCATCTGTGTATGTGGTCCTCCAAGCTGACAGGAAGCAGACAATTCCTGACACCATGCTATTGAAATCCATCCAGGATCCGGTAACAAAATGATGTTAAAAATATAATCAGTAGAAGTGCTTAACAAGGCCTTCTCAAGGTTAAAGAAAGCATCGCCTGTCAGGTATTGAGGTGAAACTGAACGGCCCTCCTGAGGGAACCTATCATTTTTTTAACCGTTTTCAAAGATGCATTATAGTTTGTACATCACAGCAATAATGTGACTTGAGAATTATTTTCAGACATCAGAATAGAAATGGAGTGACCTCTAGTTTTGTTTAGTGGGTGTAAATGAATACACACCAGTCTTATCTCTTCTCAGCATGTGTCAATCTAAACAGGCATGATGTTGAATTATTATGTTTTAACAAACTCTATAACAAAATGGTTTAACATTTTTTCTTTAAAAATAACATTTGTGTCTTTAATATTTTTATGCATCCAAGGCTGTGCTATAAAAATATTTAACATTCTGCACTTTCAGATCATCTGCATTTTTAGATCACTATTTGAATTTGTCATTGACCGTGTTAAATGTTTTGTATAAAAGGTCACATCTTTGAAAGATTTATCACATCCTGATTCTGCTGAAGCACACAAGATGCTGTTTGAAGCTACAGAACACAGAATTCATGTGAAACTCATGTGAATGCTGTCATTAAAGCAAATAAGGGGTAGGAGACATAAGAAATATTACTATACAATATCTGTTTATACAGTTCTGAATTAGCAATTTTTTAAATAGAGTAACTGATATTATTGGGTAATATCAAAAATATCTGTAGAACATTCTAGGAATAAAAAACAGTCTATGGCTTGTGTTTTGGCAGCACTGAGGGGAGAATGAATAGCTCTAAAACGTCTCTTTATTACAGCAAAGGAAAAGTGCATCAGGTGTCTTGTAAGCATTCCTGTTTTCTTGCCTTTTCAGTTTCAGGTGTTATTTGTTGTGAGCTATATGGAAAAGCCCACATACAAACTGATTAGCAGCTTTATCACCATAAACATAACTATTAACAGTCATAAAGCCATTAAATGAACCCTATCTTCAACAGAAAGATGAATCCTGCCTGGCCATTGAACTACAGCAGCTCTCAATAGGAAGATTAGCATTCAATGTTGAATCTCGTCAAATACCCTCTGGAGATCCAGAGACGAGATTTCAAAGAGGATTTGCTGTGCTTGATGTTCTGAGTCACAAGCTTGACATTGCTTATAGCGGTGGGCGGTAACATGGAATTAGAATCTTTGTACCTCAAAAAATCTCCTGGAATGTGCGGTGCTACTCTATCAAGCCATCTTTGAGGAGATCACGATGATCATGATGAGAGGAAACATGTGGGTGACACACATTAACCTGTTTAAATGAAATCTTGCCTCCTGGTGTTGAAGAGTTTTATTAAAACAAGTGGAATGATTAGCGATCTCACATACAAGAGGGTCTTAAGTGTTTTGACTATGTCAGCGCCACGACAGATGGAAATAAGGAGGTTGAAATGAAGTCGTGTGAAACTGTGTCTCGGCCCACCAATTACTGCTCTTAAACTTTAATCAGAACAATTAACTGGGAACCTGCAGGTGTAAATGTCAAGCACTGGGAATTTACATTTATTTCAAATATACATTAAACTTTAAATGTATTTGCACACTTAAACCACAAAATGTATAAATTAATGATGTTATCCTAAAAATGTAAAATGTATGAATGCCTTTGCATTATTTAACAAAATAACAAATATGTAAATGTGATCATCATTAGTCGGACATGTTCATAGTTCATGTGATGAACTGTAGCTGTGGCTCTTCGGCTGGGACACCTGTGTGAACTAAGAGAACTGACTTAACAAAACCATACTAAAACAGTTTTTAAGACCAGCTGGATAAAGGCCATTGCAAAAATAGTTTTAGAAAAAGTTCAACATCATACTTCAATGCCATCTTTGTCTACTACAGTGCTATTTTTGTTTATTGCAATGGTAGTATTTGTGTCTACTGTTATGGCATGAATACATTTTAAATGTGTTTTCAAATGGGATGCAAAAGTCTCCAAAAGGTATTTTCACAATTTTGAACTGACTGAGGAATTTCAGAGACCACTGAACAATAATGTTCCTAACCTGATCTGTTGACTTCTCTTCATGTCAGCCCTTGTTGAATTTCCTGCTCTCTCATGTGAGAAAAAGAAAATCAAACTAATACAATGGTGGGCAGATTACTTTATCTAAAGCTCTTCTGTCCCTGACTGTGATCAAAAACAAACAGAGGACAAAGAAAGGAGAAACACTGGATTGATTGCCAAGGTACCTGAAACCATCTGAGCTAAAAAACCATCAACCTTTTCAAAGAAACCAAGGATGAACTATTCAACCATATATGTTAATGGTGATGTGTGCATTTTGCTATGCTGATGTATTTATACAGTGGCAATTATAAGCCATTAACCTTAAAAGTGTAAACAGTCATTTAAAGCCAGATATTTTGGTTCCTTTAAAGCAACAGGATGCATCTTTGGAAAATACTAAACAAAGATAAAACATATTTAATATGTAGTTTTTTTAAACAAATTTATGATACATATTTATGATACATATTTATTATGATATACAGTATATTTATAATGATATAATCCCCTGAAGCACTTTCATTGACCCCCAAGGTTTCTATTTGTATTTGTATCGGAAATAGTCTGTGGTAACTAAGTAAACCTTATCAGTGGGGTTTACACAGTTAAGAGGGACAGTCACTGATGTCTAGCCATCTCATGCTCCTGTGAAGATTGCTTATCAAAAATAATTGCACCTCTGATATACTTGAGAAATTGACTGAACGCATCAATAACTCGGTGCTTCTCTGTTTTCTCTCTAGACCTCTTTGTTAGTTCACTGGGATTCGTGGAAAAACACTGCAAATTATGTGTGGAGATTTTACACTCACACAAAATTGAGCTTTTCCCCAACCTAATAAAGTCTTATCAGTTGAATTTCCTATGATTAGCTCTGAGATGTAGCTTATATTGGCCTAAGCAGCTCCAGCAAAAACTTATTTAGGCTTACTTATTATGGCTTGAAAACACTGACGATAAAGTCAAGGTCTCTATTCTGTCCTTGCCAGGCCAAAGCTAATCAAGTAGGAAGGTACATTTAAAATTTGAGCTGTAGCCTGAAACTGTCATTAGATTGTCAATGACTTTTTATCTGAGGCTATATGAGCTTGAAAATCCTTCTGAATGAATGGCTATCTTTGATTTGAAAGCAATGGAAAGCTAAACCCTCATATATTCAGACAAGTGGTTAAGCCCTTGGATTTCAGTTATTAACCCAGGCGTGCCATTTGCAGGTGCTGTCCAAGGTACTGCAAATTACCTCGTGTTTTTCTGCATAAAGAAAAGCATATAGCTTGCCAATGAATATCTGTTGTTACCCTTTGAGAAGATATAAACAATAAAACACTTTTATTGTATGGGGTCATATTGACCCCCAAATGTCTTACTATATAAAAATTACTCAAATTTAATCTTTTAAATTACAAAACAAAACAAATTACAAAACATAACCTTTTGATTTTTATATATTTTACTTGTACATTTGATTGCTAAGTTCTCTGAATTCTGTTTCTGCAGAAAAAAATAAGAACCTGTGGATTCTAATAGATGCTTTAAATTCTATAAAAAACAAAACAAACAACCTCACACCATTCAAGCTCCACTTCCAGATAGCATGAAAAACTTGCAAAGCACCCAAAACCATAACAAGCATAACATCTCTATGTCCGATTACATAATCTTTTTTATCAGTATATATGTGACTTCAGAAAGCTTGCTTAATTTTTGACTTTGCTTCTCTGAATTAATCACACAAACAGGATTTGCATTCTAGACATGATAGAGATACAGGGGATATATTTTAGTGGGGAAATAAATACAAGCTGGGAACTGAATGACTGTAAAGTTTGTTGAATGTAGCATAAAAACGTTAGGAGTGGATAGCTGCACAAATTTTAATTGATGTTATTTTTGTCAAGCCAACATAAAAATGGTTCGTAAAAAAGCGTAATGGTTCGCTTTTTTACAAAAGCTTCTTCAGAAAAAATGTAAGAAACAAACGATTCCTTTAAGATCCTTTGAAATGAAAAGCTGTGATTCTATGGCATTGCCACAAAGAACCCTATTTAGCATCTTAATTTGTAACAGTTTAGCATGATATTACCATCTGACGCCACCATGCCATTGCCATGATACTTTTTAGTAAGAAATTTAAATTTATAAGTATTGATTTACTTTTTTATTAACATAACCAATTTTTAATCAGGAGTTTTAACATTGAATAACAGTTAATTAGGGTAATACTATACATGACAAATAATCTGATCCAGTAGATGGCCACATTGAGCCATTTCCCATGCCACCATTACCTGAAACTAAACCTTAAAAAAAACCCGCTTTGCTCAATTTTTGAGGTTTTCTTATCAGCATTAAATTGCAAAGTAGCAAAGAGTACATGATTCATCAGTGACTATGTTATCCGTTTTATTTTTGACAGCTGTTAAACAATAAAATGCATGGTGTATGTGTGATTATTTTGTGCCTGTATGTCCGTTTTAATAACCGATTTGCTTTACACACGACAAACAAACGTGTTGACCGACCACCTCTTTCACTCCTTCAAAGGTGCTACAGAACTGTCAGATCTGCTCTGAAGGAGCCAGTGAAAGAAGATTAAAAGCCGCTGGGTTCTTCAATTACAAGCGAAATAAGAGAGAAACTTAAGAAAACTATTGCACCGAGAAAAACAAACACGAAGAACTGCGATTGTTTAAGACTATTGTAGGCTATAGGTGACATATACAGACATGGGCACGCGATTTCTAAAATTAGGAGAAGCTTTTAAAACGGGTTCGTTTTTAATTCTATTTTTATATTTTTAAACGATGCATTGCAAACTTGACATTTGTTGGGAATATCCACGCTTCATTGCCACTTGTAATCCACATGTGATGCTGCGCGACAGGACGAATGAGTGCAAGCTTTATTTCCACATGATGCGCACGGGACGACGGCAGCTTTTCTTTACATTCCACTCGCTTTAAAATCAGTTATAAAATATGCACAGACAATTTTAATGAAAACTAAAGGAGGAAAGATGCTTCCGTCCTGCACAGCATGGATCGAGGACAAATAGGACGACTGGAACCTGTGAAGTGCGCCAAATTACGACCGTTTCTTTACTGTTGAGTGTAGTGCATCATTTGTAGCTCATGATAAGTATCAAGTTGCGCTAATATATAAAAACGCAGCACACGAAGGAGAATGGAAGACTTCGTTGACAGTTAAGCGAACCTTTGCCAAAATGCGCGATGAAAGGACTGAATAAGATGTTAATAACGTCTCTGCCTTCAGCAATGTGAAATGCGAATCTCTTGCTGGATCTCAAATAAATTTGTTTCCGTTCTCTGTTTCTGGATCACTGTATGGTTTGGGAACGGGCGCGCTTCTGTCATTAACGAGGACAAATCAGACTAACGCAGCGGCAATCGGATCGATAGACTATCGATAAGCTCATATATAAAGCTAATAATCACGCCTGCCTGTGTTTGCCTAACATGCTTGGAAAGTTTGCCGTGGGAATGTGCACAAACTGCTAACAAGGTACTGAATGAGTAAACAGTCTTGGAAAAAAAGAATGCATGTTTTAAACAAGTAGTTTAAAGACTAAATGTGTGTCTGAATATCTTCTTTTTTTCATTTTTGATTAAATCATGTTCATTGAGAAGGTTTGTGGGGGTTTATGGATCATTTTTTTGGCTCCTCCAGAGATTTTAGTGTTGAAATTATGATATGTGTATGGAAAGATGACTGCTACATTCAGCAGAATGATGGACGATCCACATCTACTAGTTATTTGGCTGTATGCAGTTGCTCAGTTTCCAGCATAAGCACTCTCGGTTTGGAACTTTTTCTGGAATTATGGGGTGACTGCTCATTCCACTCAGTAAAAAAGCCATGGATGTGAACTTCTCCACTGTCCTGGACAGCAGTGTATTGCAGCGCAACTCGTCAAAGCGTGTTCTGACTGGATGTTTCCTCTCATTGCTTATCCTGACCACCCTACTGGGCAACACGCTGGTCTGTGCTGCGGTCACAAAATTCCGCCACCTTCGCTCTAAAGTCACTAACTTCTTTGTTATATCGCTGGCTATCTCGGATTTGCTGGTGGCCATTTTGGTGATGCCATGGAAAGCGGCCACAGAGATCATAGGTTTCTGGCCGTTTGGCGCCTTCTGCGACGTCTGGGTGGCTTTTGACATAATGTGTTCCACAGCATCCATCTTGAACCTGTGCGTCATCAGCGTGGACCGCTACTGGGCTATTTCTAGTCCATTCCGCTATGAGCGTAAAATGACACCTAGAGTGGCGTTCATCATGATTAGCGTAGCATGGACGCTGTCCATACTTATCTCCTTCATTCCTGTGCAGCTAAACTGGCATAAAGCACAAACAACCAGTTACACTGAGCTAAATGGCACCCACGGTGAGCTTCCCCCGGACAACTGCGACTCCAGCCTTAATCGGACATATGCCATCTCCTCTTCGTTGATCAGCTTTTATATACCTGTGGCCATTATGCTGGTCACCTACACCCGTATATACCGCATCGCCCAGAAGCAGATTCGCCGGATCTCTGCCCTAGAGCGAGCGGCAGAGAGCGCCAAGAACCGTCACAGTAGCATGGGTAACAACTCCAGCACTGAGTCTGAAAGTTCCTTCAAGACGTCCTTCAAGCGTGAAACCAAAGTTCTCAAAACCTTGTCAGTCATCATGGGTGTGTTTGTGTGCTGCTGGTTGCCCTTCTTTATCTTGAACTGCATGGTTCCCTTCTGCAACCCAGATGAAAGCGCTGACTTTCTGTGCATCAGTTCTACCACCTTTGATGTCTTTGTCTGGTTCGGTTGGGCCAACTCCTCACTCAACCCCATCATCTATGCCTTTAACGCTGACTTCCGAAAGGCGTTCTCCATCCTTCTGGGCTGCCACAGACTCTGCCCTGGCAGCAATGCTATAGAGATTGTGAGTATTCACAACAATGGGGCCCCTCAGTCTGTTTCTCAGTATCAGCCTAAGGGCCACATCCCTAAAGAGGGCAGCAACAGCAACTATGTGATCCCACACAGTATCATTTGCCAGGAAGAGGAGACCCAGAAGAGGGAGGATGACTCTGGAATAAAGACCTTTGAGAAACTGTCTCCATCCATGTCAGGCAATATGGATAGTGATGCTGACGTGTCCCTGGAAAAGATTAACCCAATAACCCAAAATGGGCAGCACAAATCCGCACCCTGCTGAGTAGAAAGAAATGACAACAGCACAGAATCCTGTTTCTAACCAGTGTGGAATCCAAAGAAAGCTTCACTGACAACCTTAAAAACATTTTCAGACTAAATGAAACTTGGGAAAAACAAAAGAATGTTTCAATTGAAGGCACTTTATGCTGGATAACTGTCTGCAAAATATTCACAGCATTTATTATTGATGTTAACAGGTCAGTTGTCACAAGATATTAACAGAAAGTAGTGTGAATAAACCATGTATGCATATGTATACATGTTATGCATTGGTATACGTCTGCATGCCTGTTGAGTTGGGATAGAAATACTGTTCAGGCAGTTAATATAAGGACAAGAGGTAGTTCATTAATGAAATATTTCGTAGATGAGAGCTTTGCGTAAACAGCTCCCTCATAGAGATATTTGGCTGTTAACAATAAAGTGTATATAGTGTTGTTTATATTTTTCACCATTTATCAGTGTTGGCTAAGTCAACATCTCCTTACACTGCTAGCTGTTGTAATTGTATTCCAGCAAACAGACATACATGAGCAAACAGCCCCTTTATGTGGCAGTGTAGTCTTTCTGATTCTGTGTTCTATGTGCTTTGGTGTAATGTCAAAGAAATCATGAGGGGGAATAGATTTTATGCTTTAGCAGATCTGGAGATTCATCAGTTGCATAGGTGGTCATGTTATTTGGATGTAATTTTTTTATTTTTCTGTGTCAAATACCCCTCCCCAACCCTCTTCCTTATTGTCAACCCAAATCAGGATAGGACATTGGAAACTATAATCCCATTGGTAATCTCACTGGTCATTACCTACACTTCTGTTTCCATTATTTTTCACATTTGAAGCACTTCAAAGAGAAACATTTCGTTTTAAACCCCATGCATAAGAGATCTGTCAATTTATTAGTATCCATCACTGGGTTTATTTCAATTGTAGGCTACGTCTCTACGTCAAGACACTTGATGTGGATTTCTAGCTATTTAAGCCTCATTAATTCCATCCACTATCAATGTATAAAAGTAGTTCCAGACACCAAGTCTGCCTTAAAAAAATATAAAACAAACAAACAAAATAAATAGATGTCAGAGCTTTTGCTAACTCTATGTGGATGAACTGTGATTGTGGACAACATTAAATACCATTAGTGTACAATGGAAAAATGTAATTACTGCATCCTACGCAACGCATTTGTCCAACCACCCAGAAAGCATCCGAGATGTTGTGACCTCTGTGCAAACAGCAGACACCATAGGAAGCGCTCTGTAGCACTTCAGAGCATATCTAGAGAGAAAACATACGTGTATTTACTGTACAGTATTCTTCCACTGTTATGTCAGCGTTTGGATGGGGAAGTGTATGATTAGGAACATATGTCACATATTTAGGTATATTTACTCTCAATATGCCATGGAACAATTGAACCTATTTCTCTCAATCTCTTCTTGTCCAAACAAATTCTGTGATGTACACACTGCCGTCCTACTTTTGATCATTTGTTGAGCTGTTTGTAATGTTATGCAACTGCCCTTGCTCTAAGTTAATTTCAGGGCCTACTATACAGCGAGCGCTTCCTACAAACATTGGGATTTGACTGTATTGACATACATGAGCTTGTACAGAGAATGCATTATAAAAAAATGCAAGCAAATGCAAACCAACATCATTACTGTAAATCAATGATGATAGATTTTTTGAGCTATTGACAGTTTTGCCCTTTGTGGCTGATCTTGAAAATCAAATAAGTACAAGCTGATTGTCATAGCTGAGATGACATTTCTCAAATTTTGCCTTTAGTAATATTCTGTGCCAAAATGCTAAAGATGTCACGAAAGCAGTCTCTCTAAAACTCTCCTCTTCTCTCTAAAAGCTTGACAGAATTACCCTCAACTGCGCTATATGAAATAAATGGAGGTTTTACACATAAATTAATAAACATGTACAACTTGGAGACAGGAACAAATAAATAAAGACTAAAGTAAACATAATTGTCTAAAATTGGACTATCTGCTCCAGGGAATTTTCCAAAAAACTGTTTATTCTCTCTGCTCTTGCCTGTCAATAGCCCCCTCCTCACAGTGCTGCTGTGGAAATATTTAACTGTATACACAACTATATATATTTGGCTCCAGAAAGTTTGTCTTAATAACATTTAAATGTCAAAGCAGTGTTTTAAGTGAATATGCTAAAGTTAGCTAACATTTAATATTTCAGTATTTACAATTCTAAAGCTTTCAGTTAAGACCCATAAGATCTATTCTTGCTAATGGGGTGATTAGCATTTAAAATGTGCTGCCATGACATTTTAAAAACTTGTGTGTTTCTCTTTAAAACACAAATGCTAACTTATTCCCAGTAACACTCGAGAAAGCTTGTTCAGTCCTTTAATTAGAAGTGAGTAAAATAACATTAAGCTGTTTTCTTTTATACCAAAGATTTATTGAAAATGTATCTTTTGAATTTGCAGATGTTGTTCTACACATTTACAAACCAGTGATTTCAGATGGGAAGCTGCTGTTGTCAGAGTCTTTAGAAGGAAGCTGTGTGGGGGGTAGATTTTCTTTTTATATTTCTAGCTTGACAGTGGCAGCAAACGCCCTTGAAATGTCAGGCAACAGAACAACCCTTTTCAGCCGTATTGGATCGCTATTTTTCAATAACAAAAGGGGTTATTTCTCACGCTGTCCTCAGATAATCAGCCCATTTGTAACATAAACAGGAGAAAACAGAAACTGTGTTGTAAGATGTTAAAATAGAGATGTGTACAAAAGTGCTTTTTATCTTGAAATCCTTAATGTGAGTAGAGAAAACAAATGTATGTGTTGTTCTCATGTGGGTTTGTGATGCAGTTCAAGCATGTATGGTTCGGTTGCCGCAATCTTGCCAAGACATGTTTCTGGATTAATAATCTGTTGCTGGTCCTGGAAACAATAGGTTTGTCAGATAAACACAGTCCTAACCTCAACCAAACCTTCAAATCTGATTGGTTCACAGCAACTTTGTTCATAGACCAAGAAGAATGTTGATGCAGTAACATACCCTACTTAGCAAAATCATGGTCACTGTACAGGTTCATATGTGTGCCGAAGTTATACCCAACAAATTTATTACAGTGACTAGTTTACAGTTTGTATAATGATGCTTCCTTTCTATTTGTTAAATAAAAGTGTATGCTGTTTTTATAACCCTGTTGTTTGCTGTATTTTCACTTGCTTTTACCATGTGAGATTTTGTCATGGAATCTGTTATGAGGTATGTCACTGCCAATTCTTTATTTAAAGGTCAACATTTTGTAGGAAATCAATAGTTATTGATCACCCCATCAATTGCACTTTTTCAGCTAGTGTTGTCCTCAGTCTGGAACTTTGCCCAGCATTTTGTAGAGGGAAAATTCACCTTCTTTGATTGATACTGCTTTTTTCAACCTTCATTGTCATTTTGTAGTCCCGGGGCTGATGAAATGAGAGGTATAGAGTGATGTGACATGTCACAGGCCCTGGGGTAAATTGAAGTTAAGTGTTTATCTGAGGCCAAAACAGGTGTGGTCAGCGGAGAACCAATGTCATTACTATCAGCAGCTCTCAGACACTCTTACTGACCCACCTGGATAGAAACCAACAAACTTATTTTTAAATGAGTGGAGTTTTGAGATTTTATATCCCGTGAATAAACTCAAACAATAGTGTGATCCCTGCATGGTTGTACTGGACGGAAAAGTATCATTTCCAAGTCGGTTTCCAAATCTACACACATTCAAAAATGGTGTTTTAGTACAGTTTACTGAATAAAAAGCTCATTTCTGTCATCTATTATTGTTTTGATCATATTGAGCAGGCAGTTCAGATGGCTTTTGCCATAAAATAAAAGTGGTTGGTGATTTATATGGTCAAGCTCCAAAAAGGACAAAAAAGGTTAGATGAATAGCATTTTCTACTATCTCTGTGCTATATTCCCAGTCTTCTAAAGCTGTACAAAAGCTTTGTGTGAGAAATAAATCTTTCATGATACTTTTTGTCCTCTGCAGAACTTGACAGCCACTAGTCCCCGTCTACTTTCACTTGTACGGAGAACATATTCTTTATTAACTCAAATCATTGGGATCATAAAAAGCTAGCAAGCAAAAAAAAAACAACCTAATGGAGTTCCTAACAAATGTTTGTGTGTACCATAATAATCCTCCCAATCCCAAACACCCCCCTTCTGCCAGTGGTCAGTCAAACAGTCCTGCCGAATTTGAGGCAATGTTGCTGCACCTGGTTGGTCAGGTCTCAAACAAACAAGTGTTTTGAAAAATGAACAGGAATGCATTTTAACAACAGTTTTAAAGCTGTTTAAAATAGCACTCAGAAAGAGTTCCTAATCAGAGACAAAAGCAGTACTTTTTAATTAGTTGTATTAAAAAAATAACGAGCGCCCATAATCTTTTATGGATTACTTGATTAGTAACAAACTGTAAAATAAAAATCAGCAAACAAAACAACATCACCAGCAAATTTAAAACCACATTATTTATTCATCACAGTATTAAATATACAAGGTTACTAATGCAGATGCAGATAATAATTAGCACCATATCATTTCACTTCCTTGTTTTCATTACATTGTAAGTCACTTTGAATAAAATGTAAAAGTAAATGGAATTTACAATAATTTTTACAGTAATTTACCATGAAGTCATAGTATAGTTGTCACTTAATTGTAACACTAGTACAGTTACTAGTACTAGTTAGAAATTATTTTCACTACTAGTAAGAAATTGTTTTCTACAAATTATTTTTTTATAATTTTTTACAGTGTAGATACTAGAGAAATTACCTGCATATATTAAATATACTAAAAGTATATTCAAATAACCTACAGGATAAGCATGTTATAAATGCAATGATTTAGATGTAGTATTTAACTACATGTGATTATGCCATTAAACAAATACGTTTTATTTGACTCATAAACAAATTATTTCAAGCTACACAATTCTCACAACAGTTGAATGAGTCAAAGTACATACTGGAGATTGCTTTTAAATCTATTTTGCTTTGACTTCTGTTTCAACCCATAAGGCATCATTCTGATGGCCATTTGAATGTAAAATAAGTGTAACATGAATAGTCAAATGCACTGATCTGCATTGGAGCACATACAGTATAATTACAAGAATTTGATGAGTAATAATAGCCAAGGGCCCAGTACAGACCCCTGAGGGCTTTCGGCTATAGATATTTGACCCGGTCTTTTTTGGAGCGACACAACATGCAAACACACCAGCATACACCAAAGTTCACAAGGTCCTGGTTTGGAAAAACACATAGTCAAGGTTAATGACAGGCCTGAGGCAGTGCTCGCTGTGGTGGAAAAGGGACATCTATGAGTCGTTGTAATGTTCTTACATAACTAGCACTCAGGCCCTGATTTCCCACTGAACGCCAGTGTTGGAACCGGTGCTTGAGACTGTATTCTAAAAATATCACATTTGCAAAAGCACCAGGTCCACTCTGCTACATTGGTAGGTGTACAGATTCACTTTAATCCAGGCTGTTGAGGAATAGCAAGACTTATTTTTCCTAGGAATTTATCTGACAGATGTAGAGTATTCCTATTATTTCCAGTATGAGTCAGGAATGCATGCAAACTCAACATTGCTCTTGTTGGTTCTGAAATGCATTGAGATAGATGGCAGTGTGATGTGACTTTGACAGAGCTTTGCTCTGAACTCACATGCAGTCTCTCTGAGAAAGAAGCACTTTTCACATGGCAGCTAGCTTTAGTGTCAGAGAAAGTAAATAGACAAAACTCGTGTTAAGGGCATTATAGTAGTCTCTGCTCCCTTGGCAGATGAAATATTAATGAAGCAATTTGAAGCAGACTCAAATATTCATTTGTTTACATTTGCACTTTAAGTAAAAATGTTTTGACTGCCCTGTTGCTGAAGTGCTTTGAAATTACTACAGCCCAATAGCTTATGGTAAAGCTTAGTGTACAACACTTTTGGTTTACGACACTGTTCTGCTTTTACAGCACTGTAAACCACATGACATTGGTTGTTGGTATGCTGTCTGAGTGTGGCCAATCAGATTGAGCAGAGCAAACAATTAACACCAGCATTTTAGGTACATTCAATCACCCGATAGGCTGCAAATTGCACATCACAGGATATTTAGTCACCTTAAATGAGATTTCATTATGTAATGAGTGTATATTGCTACACTGAAGAGCTTCAAGGACAAGTGTACAGCAACATATCATTTCACAGGAAGTGGAGAGGGAACCAGCAGTCATTGCACACCACATACATACACCACAGTGAAAATGAATTAAAACTGACTGCTACATTCACCTCAGTTGTAACTGCTTAGTGGTTAAGAGCATCAGATAGGCAACTTTCCAATAGCATTAGAATTACTGTGTACATGAGCTACAGAACAGTTAGAAAGACACATATAAATTAAAATGTTGCAATATTCATATACACAATGTTTTCATGTTCAAAATCCATAATCTGCGTGACTAAAGCATTATCTGTGTTTGATGCTGCTGCATCCCAAACAAATGAATTTCACCAAGTGAAATTAACCTCTACAGTTACTCGCTGCTGAGTGTGTGAGCAGTGAACACTGTCTAGGGACCCTTTGAATTAGAATGCAGTTATTATATACTTCCTGTTGTGCGTGAGGAGCTGGGAGAGACATCAAGGAATTTTAACAGAGCAAATGACATCTACATTCACACAAAACCCTTGGATTTTTCCTCAACACCCTTGTGGGACATCATGTTTATGATATCAGTGGGTTCAAAGCTCTTTTTGACCCATCCTAAGCTCTTGTGTGTAGCCGTCCTATAGAGCATGATAAAGTTATGTTTATGTTTGTAGTGCAAATGATGTAGGATTGGTTATGTGCAGAAGTTTTACACTTAGGGTTAAGGGTTTCTTTCAAATTATTAACCTTATGTTTGAGCACTAGCCAGTCAAGGGGAGACCACAGAAATCTGTGGCAATTAATTGTAAACGTAACTATAGGTCGTAATAAGTTGCTTGCATAAATGACCTATGGGGTCATTTTTGGAAGGAGGACAGACTAGCAAACACCTCTAATAACAGATGCACAAATAACATGCTTTATTAACTTGCCTACATTGAAATGTCTCAACCCTTCTTTCTCATTTAGACTCGTTTAGTCCCATCAATATTGTTCTTCTTTTGATCTTTCCCAGCATGCTCCTCCTTAGTCTTGCTTGTGCTAACTTGGGAACAGCACTTAAAACGTACGAGCTAAGAATAAAACACTGCTGATGTTCTCTCCCCAACTTACTCGTGCTGTGTTTAAATGGGTGTAGCTAGTCTGCAGGGAGACAATTCCAATTGCTTCTTAATTCATCTCATGCACTTCAATCCCGTCCTGAGAGGCAACAAACATGTTAATCTACCCAATCCACTTTAAAAGAGCCACCCCAAAATCCACCTTCTTAATCATTGAAAACTGGTGCAAACACACAAACACACAATGACATAAATAGTGTTACACATGTAAAACTCTCAAGGTCATATGAAGGACTTTAAAAAGGTAGCGTGACAAAAACAAAATTCTTTTCTTGATATGAGAAGAATGATTTTTAAATTAAAATATGAACACTGTCATTTTGTGTCCTCTTGTACTTGTCATTTGGTGGCTTAGTAAGATGCGCTTGTGGAATATAACATTCTACCTGGGGATGAATGATATCGCTCTTCAGTCATGAATATTAACAAGATAAACTTGATGAGATACAATGTGCTATGCAGGCAGCACTGATCATAACACATTACTGAGTGACAGACACAGCTGCACACTTAAAATTTACGCCTTATGAGGAACTGAGATCATAAAAGACGAGATCACAGATGGCTGGGTCAAGATGTTACCCAAGATGAAAAAATAAAAGCAGTTCCTCTGATTATTTTGATATCTCAGTAATAACAAAGGGTGAATTGAAAAAATGAGGAAATGAGTTTCTCTGTACTCCTAAAATAACAACTTTTTTGTAGGCTGTTTGGAAAAGTACATAAGACAGTTTTCATTAACTAAAAAAATTAAAAAGTCTTTTTGAGAGCAAGTTGGACTTTATCGCTGCAGTATAACCACCAGTGTTATCAGCTCTTGGCTACTTCCTAATGTTGCCCCAGTAGCAGAATGAACAGCAAATGATAAAATCCCGCAATTGGACTTGAATTAATGCAGACTAGCTGTAGCAGAGGGCAGCTTAGTCTTAACAATGAATGAGTCATCAGCCTGCAGGTGATCATAAATATTCTCACTCATAAACTTAATAAGCTACACAATAACTGTAGCACCACAGACACAATGCAAACAAATGGTGATACACGGCAACTTTCTCAGCTTTTGATCATTGTTATTCAAATTTATTGTATATTACCGCAGTTGCAATGTATTATAACCCTGTTACTCACCTTCATGTCATTCCAAGCACATATACTATTAATCGCAGGACACCAGCTTTGCCTGAGGTCTGTTTATAATATTGATTCAGCTGTCAGCTTGCACCAAAAACAGTCATATTTTAGTTTTTCTCTCCCTGACCCTTAAAATGAAACAGGCTATTTTCTTTTCTGTTGTACTTTTAGAGTCTTTTTTTATTACTTTGATACAGTGTGTTTTTTTGCCTGCTATTTAGTTCTTTATTATGTGTTCAAGCACAAAATACATATTGTATTTGTAAGGATTTTCTTCTGCTATGGAAGTCTATGGCAGCCCATAGAAAGTAATGATAAAAAGTTATGAAATTTGGCACACAGATAGAGGGCAGGCTGAACTGTTACATAGCAAATTTGGAATCTCTACCTCAAACCCTCTCCTGCCACTAACAGTTCAAAGTTTTACTCATGTTTATGCTCTTAACCTTTGACTTGTAAGTCATAGAAATAAAATTCTGATTTGAAAGCACACCATGACATCATTTTCCATCATAAAAATGTTCCTGCCATTTAAAAAAATGATCAAGACAGGTTTAGGCCAATATATTTCATGTACTCCCAGTAACTGAAACGTAATGTATGTGACTGACAGTGTTTGAATTGTAAAATCACTGTTGTCACTCATTCTAACACACTAACACTATGTAATGTAGATGCAGTCTTTCACACAACATTCATTTGAACATTAATGGGCTCATCTCTTGCCATTTGTAGAAATACATATTTCTGCATATGTTTATTTATTTTCATTGGTAAATTCACTTATTAGTAGATTGCTGGTTTTGACAGCGGTATTCCATTTTTTGGAGACATAATGAAATGAGAGGCTTTTATTAAAGGCTTGGGCAGATAAAGCTGCGGTGTGTGTGTGTGTGTGTGTTTACTTAACAACAACGGTTAAGTAAATTAAAATGCTTTCAGACACAGCCCTGCACACCTATAACACATAAATCAATCCAACTGCTGCCCCTTTAATACAGGTTTAAAAAGAAAACACAGACACTAGCAAATAAACTTGGTGAGTCAACAGTATTGTAATTTTGTTTGTGTTGTTGGCATAAGGTCATTGTCGACGCTCTGTGACTTTGGCCTTTCTAATTGAAAGTGTTACGGCGAAGGTTTTGGCATGACTGAATTATAATGAGGAGAAACTAGGCTGAGACACTTACAGTTATCTAGAGGCAAAATCCTGGAGGGTGACCTCACTGTGGTGTGATGTACAAGTTCTGCCTGGACACATTGCATAATTAAGAGTGTGATACTGAACACACACACACACACACACACACAGTACGCACAGAACTGAGACTGAACTTATTGTGTATCAGTGTGGTGCTAAAAATATTAGCGCAGACTAACATTATTGTCCATGCAGGTCCAAGCCTTTTTAACTTCACATGTATTTCAGTGTTGTTTTCCATGGCCAGGTATGCTGGTCTGAAAAGCAGGGCTTTCCCAGCTGAGCCTTGGTTGCTTGCGAGGTTTGTTTCTCAACTACTTAACATTGCAGGGAATTTTCCTTGTGACTGTTGCATTTGGCTTGGTTACTTCGGGAGATTTGCAAGCTCTATTGTTTGTAAAGCTTCTTTGGGAAACTATGTATTGTGAAAAGCACTATACAAATAAATTGAAATTTTCCCTCTTATTTTTCCTCTTTTGTTTTGGGTTTAAACATTTTTGTTGGATTTATTCACAAAACAAGAGGAAGATAAAAAATAAAAGCTTATTGCCAAGAGGCTAATAATGCATCCATAAACACATATTCTGATTTACATGAGGAGTTGGCCATTTTATTCCAATAATGTTAAATGTCATTCAGTCATGTAACTTGTAGTGCAGGCAGAACTGTCAATTATGAGTCCACAGACTCTGAGTGTTATCTCACATCTTTCAGTGAGACTCTCATTAAGGCTGTTCCTGCCAGACAGTGACAGTCGTCATAAGCAGCCCTGTCAAGTGTCTCCTGTGTGTTTTCAATTGTTAACATGCTGTTGCATGCAAATTAGACTTTCTGTTGTTTTTAATATTCCATACCCTTGATCAGTTTGCTTTTGTACTTTGCCTTTAGGCAAAATGAGGACCAAATGAATATCACAGTTTTTTTAAGTGTTAAGCCGCTTATAAAACAATTTGTTGCCAGATGGAGGTTATTAACCAAATGTGTATTCACAATACTACAGAGAATATTACTGTTGCATTATTGGCACATACAGGGTTTTTATAGGATGGGGTGGGCAAATACTTTCAGTCTGGATCCAAAATAAATGTAAACAAATGTTACTTACCTGCGATCATGAACCTTTATGAGAAACAGGATGGATAAATTACAACTTGAACTGTTTTGAAAAAAACAAGGAATGGAGACTGTCCTTGGCGACTGGTGACCTGTTAATTGCTTAATTAATTAAGAATTTTTAGTTAAATGGCAGTAAAAAAGGCTAATTAGAAAGGATTAATTAGTCTGCTCACATGTGTTACTATGACGGACAATTAGTTTCTATCTCTATATGTAAATGACATGCTGGTAATTAGGACCTGCAAAAATATTCAGGCAGAACTGTTTCTTTGTACTGAATTACAAAGCACTGCATTTCTAAACACCAAAGCTTAAAGATAATTAATTCAATATTAAAATCATTTTCTATTAGGATCGCTAATTTATGATTAAAAAATGTAAAAAATATAACTTAGGTATTCAGTCCCTGTGTTACATACAGTATCTGTTTGCTACCTGTAAATAATTTAAAAAAAAACATTTTCCAGGAGAAAAGCTTTATGGTAATGAATTTCCAATAAAAGATTGAAATAAGTGAAATATTAAGATTAAAAGCTTAGAGAAAAAGTATAATTAATAGAAGGTTGCAAAGCTCTGAATATTTAGATGTTCCAGGAGACACTGTTGATATATTGAGCAGAGGACTGTGAAGGAATAATTTATTATTTTTAAAGTATTACATCACAGATTATTCATAAATCACTTTGACTTTGGGTTAAGCTGATAAAAACAGGTGCGTATCTCAGCTCTAACCTCTGTGAAAGAGACACACAATAAATCCCATTCCTCAAAAGAACCGTGTGCTGGCATGCCTGGCATTGGCCAATGACCAGTGACCCAGCAACCATGACCCAGTTGCAGCAAACAGAAGCTTTAAAGCCACAATTCAAAGTGATATGCGTGGTGCAAACCGAACACTAGTTACACCTTAAACACACATCTAATATAAAATGTAATAGTTTAAGGGTCATTCTAAAAACAGTAAAAGAACGAGTTTTAAATCCACTAAATAAAAGCTATTTGTAATGGCTTAAGAACTGATTGAAGGTCCTGCTGTACACAGGCCAAGTTAAAGTCAAATAAAAAATCAAACTGCAAATAAATAATTTACTAAATCAGTGTTTTCATTTTGACGGAGTCTTCCAGACAAATACATTTTCTTGAGAACTAAAATATCATAATATATTAAAAAATAGTTTCAGAAAATATATAATAAATGACGTTTATTCTTTTTACCAATTAGAGGTAATAAGTGGGGCTGGTATCCATTCAGCCCACCACCAAAGGTCTCACCCAAATACTAGCTTGGACATTCATGCCACACTCACACTTCCTGTAGCCAACATATTTAAACCATGTCATGCCAGTATCTATTGCCTTTTCAGTGAATACCTGTTTTGACTATTGTGTTTTCCTTTTTGGATTTACATTTGTTCGTTTGTTTTTGCCTTGTTTGCCTGGTTGGACTGATCTGCTGTTTTAAATTTATTGCCTGTTTCATCGACCATGTTGACTATGCCTTGAGATTTGAATTAAGCTAAAGCTTGAATTAAACTTAAGCTATTGGTTACCTCATTGGCTAGCTTATGTCTGACCAATAATCCTTAACAGCTACTGTTCCTGTGATCTGATTATGTATAAGACATAAACAAATTGAGCCGATACTACATGCTGTGTCTGTATGCAAGACCATGTTATGAGATATAATATGTGATGTTTCCAAGAATTTACACCTGAACCAAATGATTTCTAATGGACATTCACTGTGCAGTTCTTAAGCATTTAAGAATGACTACATCACTCTTATTGTTCTACTCTGAGACAATTCAGATAAGCTTTTCTTAGACTATGTGGCAAAGGAAGGCTCAGCTTTTCTGTGGACTTCAACTGACAGCTTATGAATTTCAAAATTTGTGATATTAGAATTGCTATGTTAATGCCTGGGTCCTCAGCATTCGTCCATTTAAATCAGTGAATGGACAAAACTGTAACCGTTTTGTTACAGTCCCCTGAAATATGCAAAATTCAAAATGAATGTTCCCCTTGTAATGTCAAAAGAAATTTGCAAGCAGCTGAACTCAATAAAAGAATGTAAAAAATTTCACTGCTCTTCTCAGAAGCTTCAGCTGTCAGAGGAAGAAACTTTTTGGATGAGTGGCGAAACATCTGAATTGATGAGTGCTGAAAGTTTTAGCAGAAATATTCTAGCACATCTAATGACCAAAAATATTCTCAGTCACGTAGACATTTCTCAATCTCTCCTCATGAAGTTTTGACACTCTCCCAGGTCCAAAAACTTCTACATCATTGCACCGTATTGGTGGAATTAATTGAAATGTATAAAACATAGCGTAACAAGTCCCATACCTGTTTGCTGACCACAAAGGATGAATTTAAAGAATTTCATGGTCACCATATCTGCCAAGCTTCAAAAACAACTTTTTAATTTCCCTTTTGATCAGATTTGATGTCAATAACATCATAAAGCTGATCTCACTCGTCCACCTGGCACCACATTGGAGTGCAGGTCAATTTTATTTGTAAAAACTTTCAAGACTTCATATTTGCAGCTGTGGTCACTATGAACTTGATGTTTGGAACAGAACGGTGTAATGATTCTTTGAAAATGTTCATTTTGTCTTTCAAAAATTAACAGCATACAGATTTGAAACAAAAAAAATTATTTGGGGTGAACTGGCTCTGCAGTTATAACTTGTACTAACGCCTTCCAAAATGTCACATGGTGTGATACAATAGTACTGGACAACCATGGGTCTAGGTTTAGCTTTTTTTTGTATTCAAAAACCTTTTCAACATTCCCAGCTAATTACCCTTAGCCCAGCCTGATACTTGGTAGTTTTGAAAGCAATATCTCCAAGTACATTTGAGATGTTTTATGGTGACTTCCAATTATACAGTACTGTGTGACTTATATTGTATTTGTAGTAAACGATTGCCCAGGACCTCCACACAAATTCTGTTGGCCTTTATGTGTCGTCCTTGTGAATCATTCTTGTCTCTATTTACATTCCTGTTTAAGTGGTTTGATTTATGTCTTCACCATCTGGTGCACAGTTATTATAATGGCCTAGTTTTTCCCCAACCTTGGTGTTTGTCTACAAACTCAGCACAAAACTTTCCTCCACAGCTGAAAATATTCCCAATCTGAGCTTTTCACTGGAGACTCATTTGCCTCTACAAAACATGGAAATAGCTTCTGATTCAGTTCACTGCCACAGCATGGTGAGGTGAGATCCCAGTAATTACATTTTAAACCTGTTTATTCCCACTGAGCTCGTTTGATGAATCTGTACCCTTCACAGGTGCAAGGTGTAATTTTTTACTCAAGTCTTATTTTTTATGGAGTGTAATAATAAATGAAACTATTACACATTTGGATTTGAATGAAACATTTGACGAAGTAACGTATGAAATTGGTACTTAATGATAAAATCAAGTGTATGTGGAAATTAGCAAAAAGTTTTAAAAACTGTTCAAACTATTAAGATATAAGATAAGATAAGATATTCCTTTATTTGTCCCACAGTGGGGAAATTGCATATTAATATAGAACGTCAACATGTCAACAAAATTACTTTATTTAATGATGCTTACTATTACTATCACTATCACTGCTGTATATTTAAGACTGTCCTCCAAAAAAAAAAAAGTGATTTATGAATAATCTGTGATGTAATACTTTAAAAATAATGAATTATTCCTTCACAGTCCTCTGATCAATATATCAACAGTGTCTCCTGGAACATCTAAATATTCAGAGTTTTGCAACCTTCTATTAATTATATTTTTTCTCTAAGCTTTTTAATCTTAATATTTCACTTATTTCAATCTTTTATTGGAAATCCATTACCATAATTTTTTTTTCCTGGAAAATTATTCACATGCCACATAGTCAAATCAAGTTACACAAATCACTGATTATAATGCAAATAAAAGCTCACATTAAAGTGAAAGTTACTTTGGCATCTGCTAATTTAGTAAATGCTCCTGTGGGTCATATTTAAGTAAATGACATATTCTGTTGTGTGGGTTAGAGGACATGTTGGTTTATTCCCAAAGGTGCCTAACCGTAAGTATTGTGTTTGTAACTCAGAACACATGTTTGTGCTTTAAATGTGAATTTAACATGTTTTTGGGAAAGGTGTGCTACAGTATTAAATTTATAAGCAATACTGGGTTCATAAAACAAGCAAAAAAATCCCATAAACGTGCAATGACGCAGTGGCCCAAGATATCTAGGTACCAGAATACAACTTAGGGTGGGCTGTTTTGATTTGTCCCAGTAAACAAACATAATACTCTAGCAACCACCAAGATCATCCTAAAAACTGCTCAGCA
>JAZGTK010003014.1:14944-28981 GCA_036877625.1 Ambastaia sidthimunki | reverse complement strand
CACACACTCTCTCTGTCACACACACACACTCTCTCTCTCACACACACTTTCTCTCTATCACTGTCTCTCTCACACACACACTCTCTCTGTCACACACACACTCTCTCTCTCACACACACACACACTCTCTCTCTCTCTCTCTCTCTGTGGCTTTACTCTTTATATTCATTTTTGGCTGATTTAAGAGACAGATGCAGTGTTTGTGTCAGGTAATGCATTCAGAACAGCATTGATTCTCATCTGTGTCAGCTCAGTTACTCTGACTTTTTTGCTTTTATTTTAAACTCCTGTTTGCAGGTCCTGCAATTGACTTGCACAAAGATGTTTAGAGCTTCATGTTGCAATCATTCCTGATCTGCTGTTACTATAAACTGCGTTCTGCTGTGCACGGGGTGTTAAGCTCGCCACCGCTGTGCCTCTGTCTGTCCACAGATTTATCCAAAAAGACTTGGATATGCTTCCCTACAAATCTTGTTGTGCTCCCTCCACCCCAGCCTGGCCAGGAGGGCTTTTTAGACCAGGGTCAAAGGGTCAGTACCTTCGCCCAGCATGACAAGGCAGGACAGAGCTTCATCGGTCAGCAGGGAAGCTTCTGAAAGACCCCGGGCCTGTGAACCCACTGAGACCTCCATTACATGCCCCCTCCCTCTGGACTGATTACTGCCTTTGATAATGCTTACACACACACACACAGATATCTTTGCACAAGTTCACCTACAGCATAGTGTTTAGTGTAATATAGCTACAAGCACAGAATATGCAATTCTGATAGTCATTTCAACTGAATTGTCATTATTCTTTGGGTTTCATTAAATGCGACATGGATGTCTCTGTAAAACATAGCTGCATTAAAATGCGACTTGACCGAAGCGCAGTCAGTATCGTGATCACCGACTGTTAAAAGGTAATTCTGCGCAATGTATTGCCCCATGCGGTACATGCAGCCATTTGTGTGTCCAGTTAAATGCAATAAGAAATAACATATTAATGACAAAGGCCATTCAGTGGTGGAGACAGTGGGCAATCTCTGAATTAGCCCTCTTACACTCCTGGTAAAATTGCATTAATGCAGCTCACGGCTGTCATTCTTTAAAAAGCCTATCTTGAGGAACTTTGCTTTGGGGGACAAAAACAATCATATAATGCTATAGTAATTTATGCCGGCCAGTGTTTTTCAAATGTTGTAGTAATTGAGAAATACTCTTACTTTCTCTCCTACAAAAGCTTAGAGAACAAAATCTCATTTCCGAGGGAAAAGCGGGGAAAGCTTCGCCCTGAATAATCATTGTGTTTAATGCTGTAGTCATAATCCAGGTTTATGATGGTTTTCTAATGATTTTCTAATGATGTTAAATATTAGTAGAGAGTGCAGCTATAATTTGAACGCAGCGGTCGTTTTTGCAACACTTTATCAGCATGCGCGATTCAGCAATGAATATTGCGGCAGGGAATAAGATTTAGGGTCCATTTCTTTTGGTGTTTTATTTTGTCGTCTTCCTGTCCGCAATAAATCCTCATCAGATTCTGTTCTTTATTCCTTTTTCTTCTCTCTCTCTCTCTCTCTTTCTCTCGCTCGCTCAGTCGCCACCCTCACCACAGTCTCCAGGTAGCAACACAATTAGGTAACGGAGCCCATTTCATTCACTTCCACTGTCTGTCTGCTTGCACTCTGCAGTCGCTGGTAGAAAAAAATGCCCCTCTCAAATGAGTTGCACCAGCCCTAGTGGAGCATACACCTCAGCTCCCCTGGGAAATAACAGCACAGAAGAAAGGGGAAGAGAGGAGGTAAAAAAATGGGGGTGTTAGATGGAACGGAGCAGGAAAAAAATGCTCTGAATGGACGAGCGGCAGCAAAGCCCTGTCCCTGATGACAGGCAGTGCACAGGAAAATATGTATTGGAGACAAAGGCTTTGTCTTCTTTCTGAGCCCCGCAATGAATTACACATCAGCACCCCCCACCCCAACACACCACGTTCTCCAGCACCACCCAGCTTTTTAATTAAATGGCCGCTGTTCCATCTCTCCATCCGTAGCGGCTCATTACGGGGGCTAGATAAGGGATCTGTATCTGGAGCAGGTTAAGAGAGGCTGCTGGGCAGCCAGGCCTCATGAAATTTGTCACAAGATCTCATTTTCCTCATTGGCAGACGTGATGCTTATAATTGATGTGGAGGCAGCAGTAATTTATTGGTGGTCTGCAATTATCATCTATGAGCTGAGCTGGGGGTTGTGACTGCAATTTAGATGGTGTGGTGGGGTGGACGGGGGGCAGATGAGAAACAAGACACGGGGGTGTGCGTCAATGCAAGATCCTTTCTTTAATTGAAAGCCACGATCACCTGAGAATGCAGAGTGATGTCCTGTATAATCACAATGTATGATTAGCGAACAAAAGAGACTAAACGAGATTGCCATCTTCTCTCCAAGCCAGAGGTGTGATCAGAGATCTCTTATTTACTAGTTTTTACAGGTGTGATCAGAGATCTCTTATTTACTAGTTTTTACAGGTGTGATCAGAGATCTCTTATTTACTAGTAATTGTTGCCAACAGAACTCTTAAATTGTGAGAAAGGTCTTGCAGCTATTGTGTGTAGTGTGCACAAGAAACCCTTACGGGTCGGTGCCTGTGTCCTAATGCCATCACTCCTGGGAGAGATTCTGATGAAGTCATTTGAATACTGAAGAGGATCAGAGACTCTATCAGTGCAAAATGCAATCAAGCATTTATTATTATATTTTAATCAAATCTTGAATTTATTTTCCTTATTACCTTTTTACTGGCAGATCTAATCAGGCAAAGAGAAGGAACAACAGCAGAGGGCAAGCAGAAGCTCTATCCTCTGAAAGATTCATTCAATGAGAAATAGCACAAGAAATCAATCCATTTTTTTAACATTCATTCGCACCGTTTTGATTTTCTTCTGTGTCTGAAGTTCATTAATTTTCTTTTTCTGGTCATAACGTTAAACAGTCAATAAATAAATCCTCCAATTGGCAGTATGAGCTGAGCAGCTTTAAAAACAGGCAGACAGTCATTAGCACAGAAGTATCATTAGTGATTTCATACTGCATTGAGAGTGAGGGGCATGCGAGCTGTGTGGGAACGGGTTTGTGTGTTCATTAGTGATGCCCGCTGTGTGTGTGGGCATGCAGTGTTTATCTTTTGCCATGTCTTTATTTACACCCGTCTCTCTGAACCGCTCACAACATTGCAAATGTTAAGGGTGACGCCATAGAAACGTTACCATGAAAATCACCTCTGCGTTTAATGACATCTGTGTCCTTTTTATGTTGAGACATTTGTGTGCATATTTAGCAGTTTTTGGCAGCTGAGGCTCACAGTTTTTCATACACGCATGACACATTGTTAATGCAGCCATTTTAGCATCAGTTTCTAGCAGACGCTTGCACAGATGAACAGCCAGTTCCCAGCCTCCACTCCTAGCTACACTTTGATGTTCACCTCAGATTTAGAATGTTGATCAGAATTAGCGATACCGCAGCCGTTGCAAGCAGACATGCAGCCAACCTCCAATGGCTGTCTGATGGGTCTGTTGCCACCCCTTCACACAGAGCGTGCCCAGTGCATCATGGGAACAGAGGCAGTTTGTTTTGTACGACCTGTTCGCCTGTTGTGTTGTGGCCAAATTAGACTTTCAAATCACCCAAACCAGTGGGAGACAGAGAATCTCATCTTTCCCCCCCCCGTNCACATTTTCTCACATCCTTTAATAATCATACCTGTTTACTCTTTAGGGAGCCTTTCTATAGTTTTCTTAAATGTGCTGTCTGAGCGTGGCGTGTCTGTAATGAAGCCAGCAGGCAGTACGCTAAGAACTCAATGAATGGAGGAAAGCGCATCACACAGGCCTTCAGAACTGGAGGCAGTGGGGAATTATGGGTACGGGTGAGGGGGGAATGTGGCGCCCTTCATGCTATTATCTTTATGGTATAGAAAAGCGTGCTTCAGGCAATCAGCATGAAATTGTTAATTGCTCAGCCCACTTATGTGTTGCCCAGGGGACGGAGTCTACGGGAACAGCCTGAAGAACTCGGATCGTAACGAGTGACTGGGTGCCCGCCAGACTGCCTGTGTGCATATGCTTTCATAGTCAAACTAGACACAGGAATGATGCAGAGAGAACACTTTCTTCTGACCTGATCATCTTTATGTAGCAGCAGCTTCTGGTGATGTGCACGTTGCTCTAATGTCACGACACAGGCCTGCGTGATCTCAGTAGGATTGTTGTACATATTTACAGTTTAAAAGGAGCTTTTCAGGAGCATTTCTGATATGTGTGTGGTTTGAGCTGAAGGGAGTGCCTCAGGGTCAGCCCTGTTACGGGTTCACAAAGGAGGAAAAATTTTGGAGTGAATGAAATGCTCTGGCAAATAAATCTGAACATCTCTCTGTTTTTGAGGGTTCTAGAAAAGATTGGCAACACTTTTGACCATTGGCAATTGGCAAAACACAGTTTTTTTTTAAATTCACAACCTCTTCAGAAACGGCTGAAGCTGGTTTGCTGGTCTTAGCTGGACACTGTTCAGGCTAGAGATCAGGTTAATCACCTAAAAGACCAACCTGAGGGACCTTCCGAGACCAGCAGACGTCTCAGATTTGTAAGCTGAATGTTTTAGCAGGGGCATTTTCTGGTATGTTCCACACAGACTCCAGATGGCTTTGAGAAGGAACTGGAAGGTACTTTCACACCTACATTACTCTCCATTCCTGTGTGAACCCATTTATAACATTGAACAAATGCTTAATCCTGGTGTAAAGCAGAGAACCTGACAAAGTTTAAATTTACAGGAAGTGTAAAGCCTCCGTCCTGGTTTTAGTAACAACTCATGCTGTAGTGTAACATGCTTCTGTAATATTTAACATCTGCATTCCCTGTTGAAGATGCAGTAGTTTTAAGTGCAAATCAATGCAAGTTAAAAAGCAGCATTGATCTAATTTAGATAAAGAGAGAGAGAGAAGTTTAAGCAGCCGCTCTGGCATGTGTTAATGCTGTAAAGATGAGCTTGTTGTAGGTCTCAGATCTGACACTTGACATTGTTAAAGGTTAAAGTGAATCCTGCTGAACGTTCCGTCAAGTTCTGGGAGGTCTGGAAAAAGTGGTTTCTTGCTATTTAATGCTGTCTGTCTGTCCAGATGTCATCAGGTCTGTCTGTCTAGGGATTTATCCAGACAAATACAAATATACATTTTTGAATTTAAAAAGATTAATAATTGTTTATGGAAAAGGACTTTTCCATATATGATGAGCCATGCAACATGCAGTATTGCAAAAAGAAATATTTGCAGATATTTAAAGCATTGCAAGTAGAAACATTCTTACTCCCGTTGTGCAAAACCCTGTTGACTATCTGCTCTTTGTCATTTAAATGAAACCAGACAAAGCGTGACGTGGCCAAAACTCTTCTCTCTTATCTTCACTGGCTCTTTCTTTCCATATCGCCACCTGCTTGTGTCTTTTGGCCGTCTGCTTTCTCATCCTGTTTGATCCAGACGAGCGTCTCATGAGCAGAAATGAAAGAATCTTCTGGATGACATCAGGCTGTTGTCTGCTCTGTCCAGAGGAGTAATGGAGTGGGAGGGGCTGAGGAGTCCAGTGAGGGAGGAGCAGTAACTGCTGGGCAGGAATTGATTGCATTAATTGATATGCCAATATGTAAGCTTGTTACATCCAACATTGCTTAGCATGATGGCTAACAAGTCCTGCTGATCAATGGAACCAATAAAGGCTTCATCCATTAATGAGCAATGTGGTAATTAATGTTGGTCCTAAACCAATTAGAGCAGCTACTGCTTCTGCTGGTAAGAGGCTCTGGCCATTTTATCATTTCTCCCATCACTTCCTGCTCTGTCCCCGGCCGACTCTTAAATCACTCTTACTAAAGGTACTGCACTAGTTTAATAGTGAAGTGATCATAAAGATGTCATGGTACTTTATTATAAACTATAGTAGATACTGTATGAATTCATATACAGTGGTGATACATGTTCACCCACGTCCCCTCATGCTTCATGTAGTTTGTTCTAAGTATATACTACACTAAAAAGTGCTAGTATTTTAATAACTTAATGTTAGGATGTGGCTTTAGAAAGCTGTCTAATGATTTCAGATGAGTTCATTGTTGGGCCCGATTGAACTGTTTGACTGTTAGCTGACTCACAGCAGTCCGTTTACACTGATGTATGTTTGTTTTAGTTTTGTTTTTCTATTTCTTCATTTGATTCTTTAAGCTTAAAACTCTATATAAATATACTCTTAAGATATAAATATTAGGTAGTAACTGTTAAAGTGCGCACTTACTATAAGGAGCATCACATCTTGAGGGAAGTTGAGCTTTATACTGTTACTAGTCACTTCACACATTTAGCGTGACATGGTCATCTCTGCCCCCGGCTACACGCGTGATCAGTGTCATGTGATGACACGTCACTGAAGTCTGATATCAGCCTGAGGAGATGGTCAAATGTTCTGCTTTATGAGGACGTCTTTTTCTCAGGCACAGATATCCGCTTTCCTCACTGAATTCTGCTCCTATGACATCATCTCTCACCTGTCTATTGTGGAGGTATTTTTTGCCATGAATGCCCCCCCCACTGTTATTTTTTGCTCTGCAGCTGTGTAGACAGAATGACAATCTGGAGCACTCAATCAAAGCTCCTCTGATAGACGCCCGGTCTGTACAGGAAACACAACACGCTTATAAATCAATACTATTGTTTTCACACTGAAGAGCAGGACCAGACCTGTCTGGAATCCATCACCTCACTTATCAGGCTACACCATTTTAACAAAGGACATTTTTCCCTGCGCTCCCCCTGCCCCTCTGACTGATGTAGCAAAAGTAGTTTTTTTTTTTAATTCAAGGAAAGGTTATTACCACAGGAATAGATACTGTAGATAAGGTGAGACATTGTAAATCTCACAACGAGAAAAAGGAGACAGGAAAGGAGACTGAATTTGGAGAGTAGAGCACAGCTCACAGATCTGATGGTAATCTTGCTTTATTTGCCGTTGTGGTTTGGCCTCCCCAGGGCTTGTAATGAATTTATGTGCTTTAAGTGAATGTGAGTTCTGGCACGGTTATGAGGAGTGTGCATGTCTCATTGTTTCATAAATTATGGAGGTCATCCTTAATTATGTATTTGTTTTTGTGTGTGAGATTACGCGAGGGGTGTAAATGTGTTATGTCTTTTGGTGTGGTGTCAGGGGACAGGAAGAAGAGGCCCTGAACTCATTGATTTAGTTTCAGGCAGCTAGAGTAGATCACAGGGATACAGTATGAAATGGTACATTCACCTCTCAGATACATTTAAAAGCATACACAGATAAGGCAAAAAATGAGGGCACGTATACCCCCAGAGGATGTTTGTATTGCTCAGAGCTTGCTCTTTCATGGCTCAGGAGACCCGATGGAGTTCTCAGTTAGGGTTCTTTTATGTTACAGCTCTTAAAATGTCTAACAATAAACTAAAAAAAACCCAATAAAAATAGACACAAACAAGACAGTTGTTGACATACTGTAAGATTATAGTGTGATAAAGTGAATAGCACAGCTCAGATAGATTTGAGTTCAGTTTGAAGTTTGTGCAAATGTGAGTCGCTGGTGTCTTGTTCTCGGGAGAAACGTATGAGAAGCAGGAGACTTTGTGGAGAAAATCCAATCTTCAGGTTTTGTGTCTATGAAAAACCATTGATATATTAAACAGGTCCCGTTTGTGATTTTTTTTGTGTTAGACAGGCTTAAAAACTGGATAGTAAACTCCAGCATAGAGGTTAGAGGACGAGAGTGTGCCTTCCACTGAAACCTGTACTCCTAATTGGTGCTTACAGCAGGGCAGAACAAATAAACAGTAAGTAAAGGTGCTTCAGTGGTGCTGGAATGTCAATTCTTGCGTCTTGCTCAAGCCTGCACTTTGAATGCTTGTGTATTGACCCTAGCAGACCCCAGAGGATACCCTAATTGAAAATTAATACTGAATCAATGCTGCGGGCCATTTGCATATTGATTATAAACATCCAGGAAGACAGCAAGTATGCGAGGGATCAATAGAGCTCTTCTGCAGCTGGGTGAGCACACACTACATCACATGCAGCTGTCTGCTCCGGAGGTTAAAGACTGGAGCTTGTAGAGACGCTCTTGTCAGACAGAATCCAACCAATGGGGCTTCAAACTTAATACAGACTACTGAAGAGAGGCAAACCGAGAGAAAGTGGCAGAACTTTGCTGTGAGGACAGGGAAGTAACTTCCTTAGCTCCTGCTTATTTGTAGTAAAAGGCAGATGCTAAATTTGTTTTGGTAGGAAAGCAATATAACAGCCCTTGCTGCACTATATTTCAGCAGAATTGCTTATTTATTTGAGGTTTATGCTCTTTATGGCTACAGAACCCAGTTGTGCTCCATGACAGTCGATTTAGGAGAAACTCGACATTGTTTTCTGCCCTGCTGTTGAACCTTGAACCTGCTGAACACATATTATTAGTACATGTGTAAAACCTCTGTCTGAGCGTATGTGTGCGTTACTGAGACATGCTAACCCTCATTTCCTTTGTCTTCTGAGGGAAGAGCACAATATGAGAGAGATCAAGACAGCCTCTTTTTAATTTTGATAGAACGTTTGCAGCATTATGTGAGCAATGAAAACAGAATCCAGCACTTTAAAGTCCAGATTATGAGTCAACACACGCATTCCTCTCTCCAGCTCCCTGTAATGTTTTCCACATGTTGGATGGGGACAGAGCAGAAGAGCTTGAGAGAGGATAGGGTAAGATTTAACAGGAAGGTTTAAAGAAGAAACAGAGTAAATCCACCCAAAATCTCTAACACAACACACTGCCACAGGTAATGTCCCTGCTGTCAATTCATTCTGCAGATTAGCTGTAGCTAGAGGTGCTTGCTGAGGCTCATCCTTACTGTTACGTGTTTGTTTAAAGCCCTAAAAGTAAGTATTAAACTTGAAGGTGTATCTCATCCTCCACCGTTTGTCTTACAGGCATGAATGATACCTCAAACTCACGGCTTGCTAGGAAAAGCTGTGCTAATACTTTTTGAAGTAGGAATACGTTTTTTTTTCTACAAAGTAAAAATGTATTTTTGACATTTTGTGTTTACTAGAAGACATGCCCAACCCCTCACACCCTAACAGAGGGACGGAAGCTGGTGTTAAACTGATCTTCTCCCATCTCTAGAAACAGGGTTTTGAATGACAGCCATTATAAAGCTGTAGCCCATCAGCACAGTAAGCCCCCTGACCACCAGTTCCCCCCCCCTCAGGACAGTCCGGCCTGCTCAGGAAGCCTGGAGCCGAGACCGGGGCCCTGGGAGCCAGGCTGCATCTGATTGCTTCATTACAGGCCCTTTCATTGACGTGGCTGCACTGAACTGATGAACTGCAGCAGTGGACAAAAGCACATAATTGGGAGAAATGAATTCTTATCACACTCTTCTCATGAGGCCGCCAGTGCTGGCTGGAGCCTTGCTGGAGCTTAGAGTAAGAAAAAAGGATCTTAGATGTCTGCTTAGACCAGCATGTGTTTATGACCAGCGTGATGATGGTCAAAATGATGAAAGTTTCCCAATTAGCTTAATTTACAAGATTTCCTTTGGTGAACGTGACAGAACTTGGTGAATCTTAACCTGAAAGACCATGCTGGTCTACAAGCTTTACCAACTAGTTAGTGATGGTTTGGTGTGGTTCACCAACTTAGCTAGTAAACCAAGATGGCCTGCCAAAGAAAATCTTGCTAGTAACGCTAATTAAGAAGCTTGGTGAAACAGCAGCTCAGAAACTCAATCTTTATTGGTGACCTGCAGTGCTGCTCTTTTCATCTTTCATTCTTCTGCCTGTGTCTTAGAACAAGTGGCCAGTTTTGGTTTAATTTGAATGCAGTGACAGTTTAAGCTCAGTTTGTGTGCAGAACTTAGGTCTTAGGCAGCTGTCCCAATCTAATATCTTATGGCTCCTGGTGGTATTAGCAGCACTGTTGTTTTGTTTCAACCCAAAAAGTGTACCGGACTCCTCAGCCTGTAATTCACTCTGTTTATTTTCCTCCCAGCAGCCCCTGGGGGAGGCCTGTATTAGTTAGTGGCTTCATCTTCTCAGTCCAGTCATCAGACATGGCCGCCCCAGTGTTTACCTGTGGGATGAATAATTAATGAGAGCTACCTGCTCTCTCATCTCAATGAGACAGATCTCTGGCTAATTAGAGAGAGAAGTCTTCCTGTTCTGTCTTCCACAGCAGGGACGCCATATAAACGAAAAACAACAATAAAATCAGCCATAACAGGAGCACAGAACTGCAGCCCGACCCACAGCTCAGAATTTGGTGGAGGAATTGGTGGAATACCTTGAAACCAATTTAGGTTCTAACAGTGGTCTCAGAGGAACAGAATAATTATTAATCTCATGCTTGCCCAAGACAGACTAATGACAAATAAGCCCTCTCTCTCTTCCTTTCTCACTTTGTCTCTCACCCGGCGGCTGTGCAGAGTCAGCACAGAGAAAACACACACGCAGACTAACCTTTCATTCCACAAATATATTCAGCTGATTTGATCTGGAGACCATTAGCCTTTACAGTTTCCTCTGAAAGTTCCTCTGAAAGTAACACTAATTGCATGGCCATGCATTCATCTCTCACTGCATAAATTAATAAGAATATTAAGCTCAGCTGGTTGATGAGTCGTCACCTGCAGTTTTCTGTATTGGTTCTCGTTATAGCCACCATAAGTGCTTGAATGAGACTATAAGTGCACGTGTATATGTAAGATGTGTGTGTATGAATTTATGTATGTAAATACATACTGTATATTCATCCACGAATTTGGTTATGGTGACTGTATATATACTTACAGCATGTCAAAAAAGCTCTCAGCTCTCTCTGTGAAAACTATCACTGTCTGCTGTGACCTTGAGAACTGAAGGGGAGCAGAGCTGTGCAGGAAATTACAGCTGTAGATGTCTGTAGATGACTGGACACCCCAGACACTGTGTGGATGTGTATGAAAGCAGAAACTGCGCAGGAGAGCATTGAAAAGAAGTGAAGTGAGCACACTTGACATTGGTGACCCAGACTGATGTGACCGAATACAGTCAAACTGACCCTAGACCTGTAGCTGGAGAAAAAGCAGAGCCCAAAGCCAAACTGCCTGTGTGGCTGAGATGATATTTTTCAATGAATGTTTGTGAGATGCTTTTTTTTTTTAGTGAGCCAGTCGCCATACAGCAAATTGGTAAACTGATTAGACTGAGATTAGAGTCTTCTGATAACAGATTGGATGGATATACTCTCGAGATTAAACGGATAACTAGATCGACCGATAGCTGAGTTTGTTGTTGTCTCTCTGGCTCGACCTCCCCAGCTTCTGTTGTAATTAAGGATTTAAGATGTGCGTGTAATTAAATAAATAATGGCCGAATTATGCGACAATGAATTAATACATTACAGGAGGAGAATAAATAAGCCCCAGCTAATTGCATAAAATGAGTATCTTTTTCATTAGCTTTTTGAGGGGAAATCTCATTATATGCATCACAAACCATAATTCTCCTTTAGAAATATGTAAATGTGCAATCATAGGAAAACATGAGGAAGAGGAAGGAGATACTTTTGAACAGCATTATGTCATGTTCACATTCCGCTTCCATGGTGCCTCATTTGTTTAGACGTGACAGAAATTGTCTTCCCTACCAGTACGTTAGATGAATTTTGACTGCTGTATGTATTGAACCAAAACGATTGTCTGGTTAATCATACTGCAGTAATTGTTATTTTGTTTCAGATTTCATTGAGTTTGTTACCATTTTTAATCAAGCCTGCAGTACAGGACCCAAGACTGTCCTAATATTTGCCTGTTTGTCTGTGCACAGCTTTCTGTTTCTAACATATACATTTTTCAGCTGGTATTTGTTCTGTGTTCTGTTACAGAAAGATTCACTGTAAATGTTCACTTTGCTGTTCAGATTTGACTTTGCACGTCATTTACTAGATTCAAATGCCCTTTGCAGCCCTGTAATGAGAATATATTGTGACTGTAATGCAGACTTGTGAAAAAAAAGTCTTTCCATTCCTTTGACATGAGTCTGTTCAGCAGAGTTCTCAGAATGCACACGTACCTGTGCATTATAATCACGCAAAAAAGACACAAATATTAACTGTCAGACAGATAAACATATCTATAGTAATTACATCAGAAAATGGAGATGGTCTGATCATGTTGTGCATAATTACTGCAGGGGAACAATGTATGTCTATTAAGAGTCATTATGGAGCTTTCACGGATGGCAATCCAATTACACTAGTTTGTTTCTCACTGTAAATAGGCGCATTCAAGACAGTGCAGTGCAGCTGTTTCTAGAAGAGCAGCAGTGAGGTGCAGTTTACCACTCATCTGTGATCAGTTGGAGGTGTATAGGTAGGTGTAAGTGTGGGCATAAGCTGATCTCAGATCAGAGGGCAGGGCAGCCCTTGAAGGTGGTTGCAACTGAGCCGGATCTTCTGAAATTTGCTGAATTGTTTATCCTGGTTGTAGGTCGGCAGTCACAGAGACAGACTCAGTATGTCGACGACACTCACTCACTAGTGGCCATTAAGGACGATGATGCTTTCTTTTAGCATATAGTGCCATGGAGGGCAGATTTCAGGTGACTCACCCTCAGCTCAATTACCCTGGGTCAACCCAAACACCCCTTTGTCTCTACAGAGCAGACACAAGCGAGATTCTCCAGATCAAAGTGTAGAACTTTTTAATTAAGGAGGAGAAAAGGCTTTATTTGTTACCAAAAAGAAAGATGGAAACAACCAGACGTTTTCCTATTAAGGAGAAATGTCAAGCGCGGTGGTGAGGCGATAGTCTGCACGCTTGCCTTTGTTGTCCCCCCTGACATTGCAGGCTAATTTTTCATGGTTATTTGAACTGGAAAATGAAAGAGAGGTTTGCCATTATTTCCTATAAATGACAACACAATCGCATTACGCTTCAGTACAAACACAGAGAGGATATTGCCTTTTCATATTTCATGTGAACGTAATGGATGGGTTATGCAAAGAGGCCCAGAAAGACAAATGGAGGAAGAGAGCAGCAAGTGTTTGATTTGTATTAGAAAACGGCCTAAAAGTGGGACGGATGAACCGTATTTCCTTCTTTTCAATAACTGCCGGCGGTTCTGAGCTTGTTATAAGCGTCTGTGCGGCGTAACGATTGGATTTCTGTAGCGGATTGCTATTAGCATCCACCGGGGGTGGAACTGCAGCGATACGACGTGTGTGTGCAGGAGGAAGATTTTCTGTGTTCACACTGCTGCCTCTTCCTGGCTGCGTTCTGAAGGATGCGCCTGCATACTCTGTAGTGCACCGCATACTGCATGCTGTTTTTATGGAAGTAAAATGCATTTTCTTCTTGTTAATGGCTTTGTTTGGTTATTATCAATTATCGATGTGACCAGGTCTGACAGGCTGCACAGATCTTTTTTTTTTCTTTTTTGCTGTGTATATTCACTTGTGTTTAGCCAAACCTAGTGTGTGTACATTATCTTCAACAGTAGGGGCATTTTGACTAAGAAGTGCATTTGGCTGGTCACATGCATAGCCTGTCAGTCAGCCAGACAGCATGCAGACCCCAAATTGAGTTTGTTCTTGGTAATAGAAATACTGTGGAAAGACTGGCATCCAAACTTTAGGCATCTACTTAATACAGGCAGGCAGTATTTTTCCCGATAATGACAATCTTCTGTCTTGCCAGACTTCAGTAAATCACCTCAGCGTGTGTGTTTGTGTGCATTTGTGTGAGTAATTGTGTATGTGTGTATATTCACAGATGCCGTAACCACTGAGTGATCTATCATTACAGTTAGTAAACACCATAAGCATCACCTCTCGTTCTTACCTGCTGTGAGGCTGCGCTAGAATCCCACAGCTCAAACACATCGATACAAACCCACTCTTATAATTCAAAAATAATATCGATTAAGTCATCTGACATTCATAAGCCTTAAAAATTCTGTTTTATCTCCTGGTCC
>JAZGTK010003014.1:0-14894 GCA_036877625.1 Ambastaia sidthimunki | reverse complement strand
GTTTGCTCAATGTTTGTTTTTCTGAAGCGTGCAGACTTGTGTTGCATTAGCCACACGGGATTCACGAGCGGCGTGGTACACACGCCCCAACCGCGCGTTAAGGTGGGCGCAACATACATACATATACGTTTAGCCCTGGCCGCATTGATTTTCTGCACTAATACCTCTACAGAGAAATCCACAGGCAGATAGATGCAGTAAAAAGATATGCAAATTCCACGCTCAATATATTGGCATGCGGAGATCTTTCTCAGGCGTCCTGCTGTTCCAGGCAGGGCAGTATAACAAGAGGCGTGAGGAGATAAGTAGCTGTTAATGGACAGACGCAGGCTTATACAAACATTGGACAAACTCTCCTGCCCGCCGTCCAAGTCCAGAGTCAAACTTTTCCTGACTGGTAGAAAGCTGGACGTGTTGGCTGTTTTCTCCACCTTTTCTTTATAGGAAAGAATTTGCATGGAATATGAAAAGCAGCTGTGTGGAAATTAGCTGTTGTTTAGTGTTGTTCTCAGGAAGGAAAGTGTGATATGATGACATTTAAATTTTATTATAGAAAAGTGTTTATTCTCTCTGAATCACTGTTTGCTGTAGACACATTCAAGCGTGTCTGCGTGTCTGATCACTGATCAAGTTGTGATGATGTCACAGATCAGCCTCAGACTGGCAGATTGTTTGTGTGTGTGCAAACACACTCTAGCTAGTGACTGAAGAGAGTCAGTGGCCGGTGCTGCAGATGAGCAGAAAGCTTTTGACAGTTTCAGGTTATGATTTTTTTTGTTCCTTTTTACTAAATGAAAAATCAATACATTTTGTCTGGGTTTCACATATTCAGAGCATCGTCTGTAATCAAGGGGGTGCAGAATCCACTCAGCTGTCATGTTTTTCCAAGTTGATGGTCAATATAAATGTATGTAAATGACATTTATATAAATACATACACATGCATATAAATATTTTTATAAATGCCTACACGTGTATATAAATACTTATTACTTATCTTTTAATATAGCAAGATAAATTATTTAAATATGGATATTTAGAGAGATATTTTAATATTTGTTACATGTTTTAAACATGTACACACACAGGTGAACAGGCGCAGGAGATGTTCAGTGTTCAGTGTTCAGTGATCTGTGACAGAAATAAAAAAGCACATTAGCTTTGTTTTGGTATTTTGTATGATAATCAACAATATGCAGTTTTTGTTTTTAGATCTTTATTTGAACCTGAGATTCTTCATTATTCCAAATATTCTTAATTCGATTTTTTAAGAACGCTAAATACTTTAAATTCACACAGAATAAACTCACATTTGTTTTAAGTTGCACACAGATCAGCAGTTATTGGAAATGTCATGCTTGTGATGTCACATCAGGAATAAAAATGATGTTTGTTTAGATGAGATGACAGTTAGCTTCCTCTGATGAGCCCTTTCTTCTCATGCAGATGGTGGAACTGTATCTGTAGGTGAGCCATCCTCTGAAATGGCCAGTGATTGTGAAAGGCATGAGAAATCAAATGAAGTGTTGCACAAAGGGCGTGCGGGGTCAGATGGGGGGTGTATGGAGAGCGCGGTGTGGGACTGAGACGGGGGGCTTTTTCTTCTGTTTGTGATCAACTTGCTGTGTAAAGTTTGTTAGCTGTTAGCCGTCCCACCCTCCTTCCCTCGCACCTCTTGCTTCAGCGCCTCCCTCTGCAGCAGGCAGGCCGTAGAGACACAGAAGTATTCATTCACATTTAGATTCGAGGGTCATGACAGGGCCAGTGCCGAGCGAACGTCATGGCTTCTGAGAGGCAGGTCAGGAATTCTGCACATAACTCAACCTCAGTCCGGTACAGAGAACAGGCCCTCGAAGCCAAAGAGGTACCTAGCTTGTATTTGTTTCATGCTGAAGGTGTGTGTGTGTGTGTGTGTAAGAGATAGAAGAGGGTGTGGTGTGGTCACCATGTGCACTGTGTTGGTCTTTATGATGTTTGCTCTCAGAGTCTGACTCACTCTGTGTTTTTAGTGACCGGGGGGGTTACACAGTGTGCTAACTCTGTGTCTATTGTTTTGGGTGGATGAATTTGTGTTAATTTAAAAGCTGTTTTAAATGTTTGTTGGGAGGTTTCTCAAGCTGTGATTATATATTCATGTTTGCTCACAGTATTTATTTTTTATTGTAGGCTAATGCAGGCTGTGACTGGAAGATATTTTACACTTTATTCTGATGTTTTGTATAATTGCCTGCTTATTTCTTTTAAAGTAAGATTTTATTTAAACATCGACACGTTTATACAGAATACAGTTCGTGGTCAGTAATTCATTACATATTGTTCATTACATATTGGTGGAGAGATCTGCAAGGCTTTTCTCTCAAGTGATGTCTGGAGATTGTGACGTTCAGTGGGGGGCGGGCACTGATTTTTTGTGTGTTGTGGTTTAGAGGGGGGGGTCTAATGACTGAGGCCAGAGAGCTACTGATATGAAGAGCGGACAGAGCGTGAAAGCCCCCCCGCACGAAGCTGATGTCCCATTGTCCCACAGAACCCTTCTGTCACTTCCATTTTCCACTGCATACTCCAGAGTCAGGGCGGCTTTGATATGGGGGGGCTCTTTCAAAAAAAAAAGAGGAGCAGATAGCGTATGTGAGGTGTGAAATAAGATTGCTGTTTTTTATACAACAGTGCAACCCTGAAGACTAGCAAGCACTACTCGGCTGAGGGGTAAAATTATGAAGGGTGAAAGGTAGACTAGGGGAAACGTGGCCCCACAGATTTATTGTGATCTGACGTCTGGTTATAATGATAACCAGTGTTGCAGTAATTCTGATGAGAGTAATGAAAGAGAACAGAGGTTCAGAGAGGGAGCAGCTCTGTGTTCAGCTGTGCTCTGACTGGGGGAAGACTGAGGTGAGGCAGGCCTCAGTCTCCTTCACAACCCTAATGCTAAATCTACAGTGGATCCACAGAGTTTCTCAGATATGACTTCTCAAATGGAGGGTATCGAGAGCTGATTTGTGATGAGGTTTCTGCTGGGTTTGTATGAACACACACTGGCCCTTTGCTCTGGTTTGGTGAGGCTAAGAGGAGCAGTGGTTAGCATGTATTATTTATCTGGTGGTTTGTGTCTGTCAGTATGATTAGTATGTATGTAATCACTGTTCTTCTGGGAGAACTGGAGAAAGCAGCTCGGTCTCTCATCTGAAGGTAATCTCACTGTCTTATGAGTCTCAGTGCCGGCTTAGACTTCCTGTGTCGCATCTGCTTTTGTCATCTTCACATATTTCTGTCCACATTCTGTATATATTTGTCTGTCTGCCTGTGTGTCATTTCCACTCCCCAGCTTGTATAGGGTGACACCTATAGGTCAGCGTGAGATCCTGCAGTCTGAGAGAGAAGCAGGCTGTGTGTCGGGTGTGCGGACTGAAATGCTTCTTCCTGCATCAGCTGCAATCCCGACACGTTCTAATGCATTTTTAAAACCAAGGCAACCTTTGTGTGAAATTAAACTCTGTTTTGTGTAGCCTACGTTTGGTTTTGTTGAAATGTTGTGGTAATGTCTCTCCCTGGAGACGAGCGTTTGTAATTTGCAGGCTGCGGTGGGTTTATTCGCCTTGTGTGATTAGATTAAGGCAAAAGTTTAATATCATTGTACGAGGACGGTTAATGAGGACGATTAATTAGACAGACTAACCTTCAGGGTATTGTCCTTTACATTTTTAGGATTTGGGTTAGCAAATGGCCTATCGCCATAGCTGCAAGCGCCTACTCTTAATCTATTTCCAGGACCAATCTATGACATCATTTGGGTTGGTCCTTTCATTTGAAGCCGACTCTAAGGCCACTTCTGACCTTTTATTAATTATGGCTGGCCGGGTTTAATCATTGTGTTCTCCACTGCTGGGTGAGATGAGAAATAGGCCCATTCATTCGCCTCTTAGACACATGGCCACGGGTGGAATTAAATGTCTACCTATCTACATATTACTGGGGGGAAGGGTGGGCTCAGTCGGGGAGGGAGATCTTGATTAGAGAAGTAAATGAAGAAGTGACGTGCAGACATTGATGGTGTCTCTGGAAAGAGTGAGGGAAGTGTGCTCGAGCAGGAATTAGACACACCTGCAGCTCTTCTGTAAAATCTACCTGGGGATTATTTTGTAATCTGGCTGCTCCTGGTTTTCTATCATACAGTAATTCTCAGGAGCCTGATGAAGGTGGATTTATTTAGACGGCAGTGATTTTTAGTCGCATGTTGTTTTTTTCTGCTTTTATGACCAATTTCTCAGCCCAGCGCTGGGTAATGTTGGGTTATGGAGAGCAGAAATTGCCGTTGCCTTGGGAACATAACAGAAACAGGCACATTTGTGAAAGAATGAAATTTTGTGTGTGTATATATAGCCGGTTATTCCACTTGCATAGCTTTATTTAAACAGAGTCGTGTGTGCTGTAGGTAATATGCTGTAACTGTATAATCATACAGCGATCAGTTTATACACGAGGTGCTTCATCTCGCCATGAAAACAGGTGCAAAAGCAAATAGCGCTTCTTTATGAAGCTTTTGGGGTTATTTTCAGAACAAAATGAGCTTGGAAACACCTTTATGAAATTAACAACAGATCTTCTTTTCTACCTCCTCCTTCAAATCAGAAAACTACTTCTGTGGAGAATTATCCAGTGCCTGTTGTTTCCTTGTTCATCTGAGGTGCTATTACAGTTACGTTAAAAAAAAGGTTGTGAATTAGCGTAGCACACACAGTTTTATAGCCGTGTAGTTTAGGGAAGGCTGTGTATTTTTGTACTGGTGTTTTCAGATGTAATTACTTTCTCCCAGAATGCCACAGCGGAAACCACAGCGATTGTAGTCTTCGGCAAACAGTCAGTTGTGTTTTCTCCTGGTGCATAAATAATTAAAACAGTGCAACAAAATGCAGAATTACAAGACCGTCAGATGTAAATGGTTTAAACTGCTCTAAATGCACGCACACATACACAAATGGTTTCTTGTGGCACATTAAGTCCAGGAGATGGAAATGTTTCGAGATGTTGATGTATTACCCGCAGTGAGAGAGTTATGGCAGAGACGTTTATTAAATACGCTGTTCCATGTTCATGCAGAGACCCAAAAAAGTACTTTTGAAGAATGATGGATAGAGGTTGTGCTTTAATAGTTCTAGAACCCAAACACTGATGAGAATAAACTTTAATAGCTTGTGTGGCAGCATTTGGATCTGGCCAGTTCCAGATTTGAGTCGCTCGTTTAAACTGTGCGTCCCGGGCGAGCTTCTAAAGCGACCAGAGTATTATTGGACAATAAAAGCTGTTTTAAGTTAAAAGGGTTGAATATTTTCACAGAATGGCGATCTTTAAGTTTGCTTTGAGCACAGAGATGAATATTTGAACAGGATATTTCAGTGGTCGTTGTTTTCCTGTCGATATATCAATAACCCACCTGCAGTGGGAGGCATTTTCAAAAGAACATTTAAGTACATTTGCTGAGAATTAGCTGACTTGTGTAATAACTGATAAGGCTTATTGACTGCCTCAGACTTTACAGTTACAAAATCAATGTGTGTATGCTAGCCTCTGTACTTTTAAACAAGCTCATCCCGGGTAAGGGGGCGCTCGGGGGGCACGAGGTGGGAATAAAAAGCATTGATGCCCATTTTATTATCTCTTTTCAGCATCTTCTGTGTGTTACTTACACATGACATTATTGGAGAACCACTGTCGAGAGGTCACTGTCTTTAAATGGCCTAATATATTGAACGGGGCTTTTAAGATGGTTACAGGGGATTTCTGCATTTGACTTGGCAAAATAAAATGAATTATGGCCTGAGTTTTAAATATTTATGGTTTCTTTTGCATCACATTAGCTTGGGTTTTAAAAATGAATGTAGCCCAATATTGGTGAGCAGCCGGCAGCAAACTGTAGCTTGATCTTGTAATTCTGAACTGGGTTCAATGAGAACTGAACTGGAGCAATGAGAGAGCAGGGCTAGAAACTCTTCTCTCGCGTCAGACTCGCTCCCCGCACAATTATTTTTCCTGTCTGTGCATTTGGAGCCACTGTGGAAAATGTGTGTATGTCTCTAGCACATGTGCGGTTTGCTGCAGTTTTATGTTCGTATTAAACAGAGGAAGCCATAAAGATATTTGTGTCATGGTCCTGCATAAATGAAGAATTATAACTGTGGACCTGGAATACGTTTTAAAGGAAATCTCTATAAAAATAATGGCATCACAAATATAAGACATGTTATGAAAACATCATGAGCTAAAAAAGGAGGGAAATTATAATTCTGCAAAAATGAAGATGGGGGGGGGAATTGAGAAACACAAACGAAGAAATATACAAAATACAAGCATATATGTGAACCTATATATATATATATATATATATAAAATAATACTTCTGTCATTGTAAAATAAAAACCAACCCATTATGCTAATAGTCCAGCGAGCGTGTAGTTCAGGGGAGTGTAGTGCCGGCACTCTTTGTCTCATAACCTTGTAAAAGCTTGTCAGAGAATGTAATTGTTGTGCGCTCCTATAGAAAAAAACGCTGCCGTCCCTTTAAGTGCTTCCACCAATTCTGATAGAGTGCTAATTTACATATCCCATCCTCTCCTCCCCCTTCAGGAGAGCTGAGTGAGGATGTGGAGGCTGCCAGTGAGAACACCACAGATCAAGAGGACCAAACCAAAGGCAGAGACTGTGGGGGGGAGAGGGAGCTCACCAAAGCGACAGGTAAGCCCTCTTTTTCTGATGCACTGTACACAGGGACCAGTGTAACAGAGCTGTGAGATTTTATTGGGTAGTATGCCAAAGACACTGAGCAGCCTTAAGAAAATTCACAAATACAGTATTGTTGCTTATTAATAATGTTTTACAACAGTTTTTTTTTTTGCTTCACAAATCAAGCCTTAATTTAGAGTTTCATTCCTTACTTCTAAGGATTTAGCTGGAATTCCCAGGAAAAATTATCCCTGGTTACTGCAAATCTGGTCAAGTGACAAAAACACAAGTTAGGGCCTGCATGTGGAGTTACCGCACGGCCATGTGTCTACCACACACACCTCTGAAGAATGCTGTCAGATAGGAGTGTTTTGCAGGCGGGGGGGTTAGGTGGTGGTGGGCTGGCAGGTGCAGGTGTCGTGTTTCATGCAGAGGTGTGGTTTATGGGACGGGGGGGTGTAAGTGGCGAGCGCTGGTGTTGCCGTGGAGCTGATGTGTCCTGAAATCAGGGCCTGCAGTGTGTGCTGCATTAAGAGCGTGTGTGGGGGCAGAGAGTTTGTTTCTGTAGCTATATGTGCCTGTTTATATTGCATCCAGCGTCAAAAATGTCACCTTACAATAAGAATGTGGAACACCATTGATTGCCTTTAATATGTGTCAAATATAATTAAGTGTTACAGCTAACTCTCACTGTAATTAAAGTCATTATATTTTAAAGTATCCCTTTTATTTTCAGTTATGCTGTTCTAATACTCGTTTTTAAGGTTAATCACCTCAGACAGGAAGTGAGGTGTGGAGGGTGAGACTCATGACCGTCCGTGTGCGCGCATGCGTGTGTGGTTTGGGTGCTGAGAATCAGTCATTTTCTTTGACAGGTGTGTGTCGATCTGAACACAAGGTGTCTGGTTTTACTCACGTGAAGTTCAAAACAACTGTGGAGCCGTTTAATTTTGAGGAGGAAGGAAGTTCACGCACCTGTCAGGAAAGAGCAGTTTCAGTACAGCTGTACCTTAGACAGGAAGTGACTGGAGTGTTTAGAATTTGCTTGTACAACAAAAAGAAAAGAAAGCAATCTTATGTTTTTCTTTTAATTTCTGAAACTGCAGCAAAAAAGTTCATTGGAAGCGAATGTTTTTAAAATGTCTTTGATTTTCAGCTTTTTAAAGGAGTTGTTTGTGCTCTTGGAGCGAGTGCCACTCAGCTTTGATGGGGAGAAATAATGATATGCATCGCCTTCCTGAAAATGGCTAAAAGTGTATTTTAACACATCTTTAAAAAGCATTAAAATGAGCAGCTTGATTAATAATTCAGCCGTACCTGTGGTGCTGAAGACGACGACTGCGCGCATTAGGAGTCTTGCATCTTTTCTGAAAGGCGTGCGAGTCGATACAAGAATATTCAATTCCTTTCCTCCCCCTGTCAGTTGCTAATCAGCAAATAAGTGTGTTTCTGTGTTTTCACAAAGAAAAGATGTGCTTGCATATGAAAAATTTACAGGCTTCCCAGCAGCTTATTAGGAACGCTTAGTTAAAAATAGTGTGCATTAGGGAGCAGCTCTCTGTGCTGTTTGATGTCTGAGGAGAGCGAGAGGTAGAGACCCGACGGTGTTGTGATCTGACATGCAGCTGCACTTTTAATGGAAGATCTTTGTTCTTGTTCTAATCTTGTTTATAACTTGCTTTCAGGATTGATGGACGGAACGACGCAAGGCAGCGTTAGGAAAGAGTTTCTGAACGCGAGCTGGAGAGTGATGGAGTCTTTTTAGTAAACCCGCTGCAACCGTAACTGTTATTTGCAGGCATGTGTTGGAGAGGATCTGGTCTTATTAGGGTCTGTCATTAATATTATTGAAGTGTTCAGCCTTATCTTAGTCATGTAAACAAATATGAAACTGCTTTACAGATGGCACTCAGTTTGAGCATTTCAATTCAGTCATAAATGTGATAAATCAACAATAAGTTTGATGGTGGCAAAAGCTGCAAGCAAAGTCACAGAACCTTCCCCAGTAAACGCCACTGGCATATTTAATAATACATCTGTCAAGTATTATATAAAGGCAAGTCTATATCTGTTGGTTGGGTGAGACGGCATTAGTGAAATAGGGTGACTGGGTATGGACGAGGCCCTGGATTTTGTTCAAACCAGAGTAGATATGTGGCAGATAATAGGATAGACAGTAATGTATTGAAGAATGGGGTGGAGACGAGGAGAGGCTTAAAGAGAAGAGCAGGATTGTTAATACACTTTAGGGCTTGGAGAAGTGACCACAATATAAGCTGACATGTTTAACATACAGTTATAGGGGGATGTTTAACGGACCCCTCTCCCCAACTCTTAAATTACTGGGGTAAATGTGGCAGGAAAAATAACCTGCTATATTAACTTAAATGTATGAATCTCTGTGATCGTAAAGATGCTGCACATGTCTAATATCTGCATGTGCATCAGTTTGTGCATGTGCGTAAATTGCAGGGAGAGACAAAAAAATTGGTCCTCTGATTGCAAGATGAACCACAGCTCCCCCTGGATGCAGAGGAAGTGTATTACACACACACCTCTTTCCATCTCCAGCGTTATTTCACGCTCTTGATGTCCATCAGTAGAGTTGATGTGAAAAGTTAGCAGTGCTGTAATGGCAGTAACTGCAGCCGCAGCTGTCAGCGTTGTCAGTTGATTGCATGAATATTGCTGAAGAAATGGTTCATATACAGATGAAAACTGTCATCATTTTTATGATGCCGTATTTATTGCATCATCCTGAGAGTGTTTTAAGATGAATTTACTGGCTAGTAAAAGAATCTGAAAACCGTGTCACTCTAGTTATTTTCAGATTTACTCTCTCTGAAATGAAACATCAGTCAGTGGTTTTAATAGAACCACACACGTTTGCATATTCATACTGTGTCCTCTGAAAGCTTGTCGTCCCTTAAATGAAAATTCTGTTTGTCTTGAAGACTAATAGGCTGTAAATTGTCCTTTGTTTGTGAGCCAGCACTCAGAGAGATGTGTGTTTATGAGTTTTACCCCCTTATGTTCTAATTGGCAAGCCGTCCTGAGAGGGCCGTGCGTGTGTCAGTGTGTGTGTGTGTGTGTGTCAGTGTGTGTGTGTGTGTCAGTGTGTGTGTGTGTGTCAGTGTGTGTGTGTGTGTTTGTCCTCTAAAGGTGACTGCAGTGTTATTAGCTGATACTTAGCCATCAGAAGATTAATAACATGTCCACTAATTGATATCTCCTTTAATTTTCTTCATTTTAAATGTGTCTTTCTAGCAGTCATGCCTGTGGGCCTGTACAGGGGCTCTTCAGAACCATGGAGGTGGTCCTTTCATTTAATAGAGCTTTATACACCATGGGACCTGTGATACCATAAGCCTCAATATGGTGTGACGTTGAGCTTTGGTTGTAATTTTCTTTATTTGAAATTAATTGATGCCGAGTAATTACCTGATAAATATGAGGTGAAATGAAATATAGCCTTTTGTTGCTCAGGGCACCATCGTGGCCCGCAGATTAAAAAGAGGGAAGCAGTGAGTTGAAGAAGATAATATTCAGTGATTGTTAGTGAGGTAGAAGTGAGTGACTTTCAGCACTGGGGAGTTGAACTGCTTCCTCATATTAACAGTTAGAGAGCTGAGGCGCTGAGAGGAAAAATGCCTCGTGTCTTGAGGAGCGATGGGGCGAAGGAGAGTTGTCTTCGTAAGGTGCTGGGTGAAGCAGATAGCAGGACAGAGGAATAGACGTTAGCTGTTTTCTTTCATGTATTTGGCAGAGGCTTTTATCCAAAGCAACTTGCAGTGTATTCAAGGCAGACTGAAGGCTAATGATGGCATGACAGCAGCTGTGTTTTGTGAACTTGTTGCGTTATCGCTGGCTTGTTTACATCAGCTGCGCTCCTGCGTGGTTCTCTCTTCACGCATGCGCTCTGAATAAGAGCTGACAGCCCTCCTCTGACTGGCTGAGAAATGCTGCTCCAGCCCAGAACGTGAGAGAAGGTGCCAAAGTCCAGTTCACTTACGGGACACTCCAGAACAAAGACCTCCTGCTTACGGAAAGAACCCATGAATTAATAATCACCTAATTGACTTTAAAGACTTTTCCCCTCCTCTGTGATGTCAGATGAAAGTGGGGCGTGTCACTGTCTCTGTGGGCTTCACTGAGAGCAGCTCTGCTGATGAGTGCTGGAACTCAGATGTACAGCTGTTACATTAGGAGGGATTTATAAAGAGCACCCAGAGCAGTGACACAGTACGTATCACATCCCACAAAAAAACAGTGGCTTTGTAAAAAGGAAAATAGCTTTAGTTTTCTCAGTATGTTGTCTAACATTTGTGATGAATCCTCAGTGTTAGACTTGTCCTGTATTTTCAGAATGGTATCTGTCAGTCAGTGCTAATGCACATATTAGTCATAGATCCATAACTTGGTTTGCAATAATTCATTCAGAATTTGACCATTTTTTATGCATTTTTTTGTGTTAGCAGATAATTGACAGCCAATAATTGACAGCCAATAAAAAAGCTTTTAAAATTAATATTTCATTGATTCTGATTTCATTGATTCTGTTGATTTTGTGTTTTTCAAAAATATCTAGATATCGCCCTTTGAAATCCCACGTTGTTTGGCTACTAATACACAGTATTTTAGCCTCTGAACACAGCAGAGCTAAAGTTGTGCTCACAGCACACAGTCATGGCACAGAGAAAAGGCCCTGCTGTCAGGTTCTGGTCATGGTCTGTAATAATGGATCTGACCTGCTCAGATGTTGATCCATGAGTCGTGCTGAGCGCACACACATCACACATGCCTGCAGTCGCCTCTCTCTGCCTGTTTACTGCTCTTCATTTTGTTCCAGCCTTGCTCTGATGTTTCTCCTGCTTTCCTTCACTGTCTCTTGACAGCGAGAAACAGGATATGGTAGCTGAGCTTTGGTCACGGCAGTTTGGTGGCAGAAGAGAGCTTTTAGTTTTTTTTAAGCAAACAGTTGATCAGATTTATGGAGTCGTAACGGGGCGTGACGAGGTGAGTTGCGCCCAGCAGGTGGCCATCCCCTCGACACACGTGCTGCAGCCCCCAGCGGACATCTGCCCCCCCCCCTTGGGTTTTATTTATTTGTTTCCATGCATTAGCAAAATTAAGTTTTTTTTTTCAAAATTAAAACCAATATCAATGAATACATTACGCTTTTTTAAAAAGCTTCCAGAATCTTTGTCATTTCATTAAATTTGTTTTTTATGACAGTGATGACCAATACCAAGTTTCCATAGTTTCGTTTTTGGCAGTATTTGGCAAGAAACTGTACAACACACATTTTTATAAGGGTCAGTCGAAGTTTACAGAATATATGTTTGTGTGTAGCGCACAGTGTGATTTACCCAAACATGTTTCTTAGATCAACTTTCCCTTAACCCCAACCTTAAAATCTGATTTGTTGCTCTGATTGGCTGTTCATCCAGTGACATATCTGACCTAGTGCCTACAAAGGTATTTTTGAATGGAGCTGAAGGGCCGGCCTGAGAGAGCAGAGCCAGTGTCAGCAGGGGCTGTGTAGTAAGAGGACAGTTCCAGGAGCCTGAATGGAGGTTCTTTTGTTTAACATTTCCTTTGTTTATTGGTGGATGTGTGTAATGGGATTGGTCATGACTGGATCTAATAGTCCTGCACTGATTGGGAAGTCTGTGGGAGCTGCAGCAGACAGCGTTCCCCAAAGCAGAGCCCCTCCCACTGAAGCCTGCGCTCAGCTGCCCGGCCGTGATTAAACCTGACACTTTAATGTCTGTCCAAGGCACATGGTCAGCACTGCTTAACCTGACCTCCACACCCCCTCCCCCATCCCACAATGCCCTACTCTCAATTTGCTCTTTAGGACTGGACAAATCATGTCAAATTTAACTCTTTATGGCCTCGTTATGGGCTGGTGAGAGAGAGAGGGTGTCTTAAGTTTCACAGTGTATTCTTTCCCCCGAACAGTGTGTTCGCTTGACTCCTCTCTGGCTCAACATGGATTTACTTCTTGTATGAGCTGATTATTTTTACCTGGTGCTCTGGTTGCCACACCTAGTTAGTTTTTTCCTTTCATTTTTTCAAGTAAACAGATGCATGTTGGGTAACTAAGCTCTTTGCCTTTTTGTCAGGCCTTGCAGTGTGATTACAGAACATGGAGAAATGCCACGCATTGTTACTGGCTGGGCAGACCGCATTAAAAGGATTAGCCATGTTAAATGTTTTATCCGCTCTCTGAACACATTTGACTTTCCAGTGACAGTGAAAGCATTATGAACACTTCTCGCTTGAATGTATATATTGTCTTATAATACATATTCAATAATGTAAAATGTTTATGCATTAAAATAACACATGCTGAAGGCGATAAGTTTTGTGCTCTGTTAAACAAGAAATGCATTCTTCGCATATATACGCAGACACAAATGTTTTGCTAGTGCAAGGCAGGCATGCAAACCAGTTGCACACACGTGTTATTGCGTTACTGTGGCGATAACAAACCTTAGCACTCAAACACAACAGTAATGTCTTAAAGTCATTTAAATCATTAAACCGGATATGTTATTCTTTTTCTATCCAAGCTATAAATATGCTTAAATTAACTTGCTCTGTTGTAAATCGCTGACTTATTACAGGGGTTGTCATCTGGGGTTCCACTAAGTACAAATAAGTAAGGAGTGAGAATGAAACCAGAGCAGAACTCTGTATTCTTGATCCTGTGACTCCTCTAGAGTTCATTGAATCTCTTCACACTTCAAACAGCATCTTCTGAGCGAGTGTGCACCTGAATCTGCTCACCGGGGCAAACTAATGTTTTGATTAGATGTCTGTGTCTGATGTCCTAAACATCCAACATGGGGCGAGACGAGCTGTCAGAGCGCCCACACGCTGCCTCCTCTAAGAGTCATGGGAGGAGCAGTTAGAAGAGTTTGCAGTGGGAAGAGTCTGTGTGAGCGTCTGCTGGCCAGCCTCAGTCCTCTCACATGCCTGTATACAGCGCTAAAGACACGCTGCTTTATTTAAAATACAGCAGCTGTGGGACTTTTGGTAAATTGGATGTTGTCCTGAATTTGTGTTGCGAAAACAGTGAAACATGCAGTAAAACTGTCATGAATTTACCACAGTACTGAAAACTAGTAGTACTGCATCAGATACCCACGGATGTCCTGAAATATTTCATTTCTGTAAGCCGAGTTATTGTAATCACTTCATGAACTTAGTTCTCATTGCATTCAAACTGCAGACTGAAAATATACTTTTACATTTAACTAACCATTACTATAGGTTAAGATAATATTAGCCAGTTTATTTATTATCACAGGGTTGCAGAATGTAAAAATCTTTTCTTCTCTCCATTGTTAGCCTTTTTACCACAGCATAGTAGACTACTAAGAAGGCAGTTTAGCTATTCAGCTGTAGTTCAGTACAATCTCGAAACAGCTGCAGTTACCATGCCAACTACAGCTTTGCTTATTGTAATTGTTAAACTGGTTAAACTGCAGCTTTTTAAAAAAAGTCTGTATTTGTACTGCAGTGATCTGTAATTGCATTGCAGAAAATCTGCAGTGAACTGCACCGAACTGCAGTAGTTCTGCGAAGTGCAAGTTACACTGGGCTACAAGCATGCATACATAAATATAGTGTGGTGTGTTGCAAAGCACTGTAAGTAAGGCATGTCATGTAAATGTATGGCATTTTAACTGTGGGACAGTTTTACTGGTACAGTACAGGATCATTGTACTACAGTTTGACTTATTTTTTTAAAAGCCATTTATTAATTGACAAATCTGAGCTCAGTTTTGACTCTGTCTTTCGTTCTTTGTGTCTATGGCAGCATCCAGCCAGCTGGAGAGGGAGCAGACAGGTTCCCCAGCCCCCTCCAAACGGCCCTCCTCAGGGTCGGAGGCAGTGGAAAGCTCCCTGTCATCTAAGAGACCCAGGACGGCTGAGAAGAGCAGCGGAGAGCAGGTATGGAGGAAATTTACAGTAAAACCACCCAGAATTCTCTCTGGTAGATACAGACAGTCCTCATCTAAGCTCCAGGCATGTAGATCTCATTAACTCTGCCTATTAATTAACAAAATATCAGAGCATGTTGTTCTCAGCTATTCTATAATGTAGAGTGTTCTTCAATGTAGAAAGTGGCTGGCCTCTTTAAATTATGCATGCATCTTTTTACT
>JAZGTK010003013.1:0-28982 GCA_036877625.1 Ambastaia sidthimunki | reverse complement strand
TCAAGGCCAAAATTTATTTTCTATTTTACATTATGCGTGCATGCAATATTTAAACTAAAAATAATCTACCATCAATCTACAGACAATTTTTACTTGGTAGTACATTTTCCATACATACAAACCAGGCCTCCTTTATTTGGTTCAGTTTAGAGTTTCATGTTTTATGGGTGGCCATCCGAGTGGATGGTCGGTAACACCTTTGTGTCAATACATACGTCACCACCAGGAGGGGCTGAATCACAGTGTTAGGAGGAAGTTCACATGCAGGCAAGAGTAGAACCAGAGCAGGGGTACAGTTCTTTGAGTTTAGATGAGTGCCTCAATTGTGAGAGTATGTTCCTCTAAGCTTCTGGATGACAGCAACACAGTACTCTTATTTAAAGCAATTTCAAACATGTCTTGTCTGACAAGTTTTAAATCCTACTTAACACCCCGTAACAGCCATGAGTTTACTGTCAGAATTAAAGAGGTGAATTCTCAGAGGGGGAGAAATTATCACTTTCATTTTGTTCTCCTCTGTTCTGCAGAAGGGACATGGCAGGGATGTTTACCTAGGGATGAATACATTAGTCCCCATTTGCAACACAATGCCTTTCAGTAGCGTGAAAGGCTGCTCGAAAAGTTTACCTTATATTTTAATTGCTGCTATTATGGATGAAGAAATGAAAGGGAGGTTCAATCACTGCAGCTGACAGGATGTTGGGTCTTAGGGGGCACAGCAGATGTCTCTGGAGATCAAGCCCAGAGGTCTACATGAGCCCTGTCGGTAATGGATGTAAACCTTCAGTTGTACCATTATCCCCTATTTCTCTCTGCTTTGAGGATTTTACCAGAATTGTGGAAGAATTGTATGCTTTGTTCATTTTAGGGTATTATATTTCATTTTTTTCTCTTTTAAAATGAAAATAAAAGTCCTTAAATGGGAGATATTTCCCACATTCTTATGTTGTAAGAAAGAATGTACTTTCTTTTAATTTTTAAAAACGTAATTTAAGATTTAAAAAGTGTCAAAAAATATTTTGTTTGTTTTTTACACTGTAGTATGTTGACAGCTAGACATGGATTCTTCCAGCCTTCCACAAAGTTATGCACAGAGTTTTTATCTGCTTCAAGAAGTAAAAACAAATCGCCAAATGTAACAATCTCCTCCCTTTTCTGGATGCACTGGTATGTGAGGAAGTGCAGAGATAAGCACCCTGGTATGTGTTGGTGCTGTGTGAAAGACGCTTGTTATCTGTTTCCAATGCGGACTCCTGCTTAGTCTAGGCAGCCACAGAAATATGTTGGGGAAATCTGATATGAAGAAATCATCCCATCTGAGCATCAGTGCAAGCGCATGCCTTGCAGGACAATGTTTACTTTGCCCAGGTCCTGTGTTCTTGAAGGAAATGCATCAATAGCTCTGACTGGATCCTGCACACTGGCGGGACCCTCCTTAGTGACCTTATAGTGATGAGACAACACTAGCTGTTCTCAAAGGACACTTAGTGGGTGTGCTGTGGAATGTGAACTGTTTAGTGAAAAAAGCCAAACAATTTCACTTCTTATTCAGTCTGAAGGTTGATTTAAAAAATGTTTAGTTGAAGTCAATAGTTGCCATAGGGAATAGTGCAGTAGTTGATTTAGTGGTCTGTCACTCTGTTACTGGTTGAAACAGAATGTTTTTGTCCATGAGGCTTATGGGCCAAAGCTGTGCATGCTGTTTATTCTGTGTGAGAGGGAGAGAGCAATACAAACGTTTTGATTACTAGTCTGCTACTTTTATGGGGGTCCGACAGGCTGTGCCCTCACAGTGGGGAATCAGTAACTCTGTAATTAGCCCTGTGGGAGAGCTCTGCTGTCTGCGGGCACCTCACAGAGAGAGCGGTAGCCTTGTCATTTTGCCCTGTTCCTACTCATCTCCACCACATTCCCATTCCACACAGAACCGCAGTGAGTCCTTACACACAGGTCAAATATACACTACGGTCAAAGAGCATGTTACTTTCGCAGAACACTCGTTTTATAAGAAAGAATAGACTTTAAAGCTGAATGCCAAGATAGACGTGTGATTTGTAGGTGAAGTGTGGGTTTGCTTAAAGATAACCCAGATCCCGTTCCTTTATATTGCTTTGAGATTCTAAAATGAGCCATTCATGGTAAGAATGACTTCAATTTGAAATAGAACATGTTGGTGAATAGGGCAAATACTTGACTAACTTGACATGTGCTCTGGGCTTTTGAACAGTGCACAGACCAATAGAAAATTTCCACTGTATTGGTTCACACTGGGATTTTCAAGGTTGCTGTCAGTGGAGCCAGTCATACAATCTGGAATTATCTAGTTGTTGAAGCTTTAATGTATAAATTGTTAAAAATGTCAGTTTAATGTCATGGGGGTTATAAGACCTTCATTGCAAGCAATTGAAAGTTGCACAGTCCTTTTTAATCATTTGCATTTCTATACACAAACTAAAAATGATTGGAATAGTTATTGTATTTGCAGTACAGAGAATATTATAACATTGCCGGATGACCAAAGAACATAGATTTGCATGTCCTTGACGAGATGTCAGATCAAAATGTAAAGTACTGTATATACAGTAGTCATCTTTGATTTTTCTTTTGTAGAGTACAAAAGTTAGGGAAGTGGACCCAAACCCAGGCAACCCACATACTTACAACAAAATTAAGACTTGCAGGGAAACTGTGTGATAACCGCTAGGCTACTTCTCAACAATATGGCCCTCACTTTAATAGAGAACCTAAACTAAGTAGTTTGTGTCATGGTTTTGCCTAAATTGTGCATTATATGAAAAATGTGTCACCCAATATTAACCAAATAATCAAAGGAATTGCTGAAAGCAATGGAGGCTTTTGGATTAATAGCATTATTTACAAAAGCTATAGCTGGGTAGTGCAAATGTGCCCAAGTTAGCAGCTACACATTTGTTCCTTGTGCAGTAATTGCCTTTTGAAGTGCAATGCTTTTTCACCCATGTTGCCTTAAACAGAAAGTGATCAGAGAACAAATAATAGAGCTAAATGAAATGTGTCTTGTTGCCGTAAGTCTGCCCTAAACGTTTGAGCCTTTCCAGTCAGCTTTGATGAGCTCTAATCTCGTTCTTTCTCTAATCCATATTGGTATGCCTTGTGTAATGTCTGTGCATTTCTGTGTCAAAAGAAAAAATGGTGTGCATTTCCTCGCTGTTTTTCACATAAGGGATGATGCCTTCATACATGGCTTTTGTTTTCTGTTCTATGGTTTTCCATTCATTGAGGATTAGTATTAGGAAATCATTTATAAAGTAAAGTTTAATTTTTATCTACAAAATAAGTGTTAATTTCAGAATGATTGTTTCGACAACAGTTGATTGCTTTAAATAACACAGTGAATTCAAAGTTCACAAAATGCTCATCAGAACATTTTATGAACTCAACTATTCTCAAAATATCAGCTACGAGGTATGTCCTTAAGTTCTATGCTTTTTCATTTCTGGGAGGTTCAGCACCAGACCCAACAAAGCCAGACATTTATTGCCATCCATTTTGCCCATCACTAGCAACTTTATCTGTTTTGTCATCCAAACACAGCTGTGCAATGTGTGGATGAGGGTATTTTGAGGCGAAATAAAGCTGATGGCATCCTGGGTAAATGAGGGAAGATTCACACAGAATAATGAAGGCCGGAGCTGTTTCTCTGTGGCTGATGTGCATCTAAAGGCTCGGTAAATGGTGTTTCTGAACTGAAAGTCTTATCAGCAGATATACATATCCAGCACAACCGCTGGCCCCACATGAGGGCTGTCTGTATCTGCTCCATCACTTTTAGTCTTTACAAGTCTCCTTTTTACCATTCATGGGGAGGGCAAAAAGATGTTTCACCACATCTGATGCTTTACCTTTATTCCTCTCTGAACTCAAGGTTTTGCGGTTTAGTAGGATCTCACCCCCACCATTCTTAGTTTGTGTTTTTTTTGCGTTATATGAATGTACAGATGAACTTGTGTTGTGGTGAAATTAGCTTTTAGAATATACTGACTTAATGCTTGAGTATTGCATTTTTTAAGCCATTAAAGGTGGATTGTGTAACATTTTTAGTTAAAGTAATTTACAAATCAACATCAACAACATTAACTTCTGATATGAGTTTGCAGTAGGATTATCTGTTTGGATGACCAGTGAAAGCTGAGGAACCATTTTCAGCAAGCTTATTTGAAAATTATTTTCTTCTTCAGTTTGGTTTAACAGAATAAATAAATAATTCTTACAAAATTAAACTGTAACTTTTTAGGCTCTGTTTTGCAAAGCCATTTGTGTAGTTATGATAAAGCTGTCATTATTTATTATAAGTCTTTAATACTGGCCTACATGCTCTTGTTAAATCTAATCCTTTATGCGCAGTAACCTGCTTTTAGTCTGATAATTTTTGCTTATCTTTAGATTTTCATGTAATTGTGGACTGTATTCAGTTCTAGTTCTTTATAGGTAATGCATGCGTGGTCTCCTCAGGCTAGCTTATTAAATGAAAAACTGTTTCTGTCTTTTCCCTGCATATGATGTATGGTGGCTACACAAAAGTACAGCAGTGGGCCTTCTTAGTGGTTAATAGGCTTTCTTTATAGCCCACTGGCCAGCTTTACACTATTGCCACAGGAACTAAAGGCAGAGTAAAGAAGGCAAGGTCAAAGCCTATGTGATATGGTGACCTAACAAAGCCATGACTTTGACTCTGTTTGGCACACTTCTTGTGCTGAGTTTGAGCCCCTTAGGCTAGCAAGCATTAGGTGTTTGCGTACAAAAGCTCGGCGGCAACACAAAAATGACTTGTTAACATCATAACAAAATCTGTTAGCTGTTGGCTTGTTGCCACGAACATTTAGTTGGCCTTTGTAAGTGGACCTTTGACTATATCTTTTAATATAACCATTGTTATTCTTATTGGATGGACCATGGTTTTGAATCTAAAAATAAATCTTTAACAGTTGATTTACTAAAGAGTATTTTCAATAAACACTTATATTTCAGAGGTTACCAAATCTGCATGTATATAGCAATGATACATGTAATTTTATATTAGTGTCAGGGAGTTTTGGAAGCATGCAGGATTTATGTCCTTGTCCAATGCAATCTGCCCTTTTTCCACTGTTGCAGCGTTTGAAGAACAGTTGCAGAGGTGGAGATAAAAGAGGAAGACAGAAAAAAGCAGACGAAAGGTCAAGAAGATGCGAAGCTTATTATCAGCAATCTTTTCTGGGCTTCCACAGGCAGCTTGTTTCTAAGCTGCCACCTAACAAAACAAAGGGAGTATAATTTTAGTATAATTTTTATCTTTCACTAGCTTGGGTGTACAGAAAACCATTGTAGGGCAGCAAAATGGTCACAATAGAGCCACTGGCCAACTGATAAAGATCTGCATAGGTAATGCCAGGACAGCAATAAGTGCAATTTTTGTGTCCCTGCATTCATCCGGCACTCACACCTCTGACCACTATGTGTCCCTTTGGCTTTGAAAGTGATGGATAGCATTTTTGTGTGGTATAATTGCAAGGGCCAGGGCATGTGAGGAAATTGATTAATTCCTAGAGTGAGTAATGCATTACCTCGGATACTTCTTTACTGTTTATCAGGCCACGCAGCCAAAGGCTTTGTTTGCTCTCTTCAACTTTCCCCAGCTACCCCTAACAGTGCCATTTCAAGGGATCTTGGGTTTGAAAAGCTTTCAGTCTTTTCTGCACTATTTGTTGTGTTACATCTTTGGTATCAAAACCAAAAGTAAGGGCAGAAATTAAAGACAAACACACAAGCCATTATACCTGGGTGCATTAGTCTTTAAAGCAAAATATGCTCTGAAGTTTGGAGGAATTATTTGCTTTTGTAGGGAAAGTTCACTAAGAAACAAATCCTGTCATTTAAACCAATAACAACTAGTTTTTGAATATTTTTTTTAATTATGTATTGCAGCTTTAATCTTGTTCTAGTTTAATTTTGTTGATTATTGGTTAGTATTTATGCATCTACCAATAGCCTTTAAGATGAGAGCACATGTCAGTTAGACCTACTACACTGAAATTCTATATTCAAAGGAAAATATAAAACAAAGGCCAATCTAAAAGCAGCAGCAGTGTCTAGAACTAAATCTCTGTATTGTCTAATCTCTGAAACAGTGCATTCGGGCCTCTGAATGTAGCCACAATACACATTCCCATCTCCTGTCTAATCTTCCTGTGAACAAATGCCTCAACTTGAAGTGGCTGAGTTGATGAGGGACATAAGCAGAGATCAAAACAAGTTGTCTGAACAGGATAAAAACGTGTCAATTTTCACGAAAAAATGCAGCATTCAGAAGCAAACATCTGATGTCCTCATCAAGAGCCATTTGTCAAAGGTTTGATAACTAGCTGTGGGAGGGACAAAACCTGTTTAACACCCCTGTCTGGACTGTCTATTTGGTTTGTCCCATGTCTGCCCATATTTCGAGTTCCTGTGCTTGTTTTGTCAATTAGTCTCACCTGTTTGTAATTTAGTCTTTGATTTGTCTGCTTTATTAGTTGGTGGAAGTGTTGTTTAATGGTGAGCATGAACATCTTTGTGAAGGAATTCTGCTCTCCCTCTAGGTTGAGTCGAATGGAAGAATTCCAAGAAACAGCAGTCGGCACTTAATTAACCTTTCTTACCACCTTCCGCGTATGTCAGTTTTGCAGCCGACTTTTCTTAATAGTTTTTTTATGACCTTGCCGTCAATACAACTGAGATGGACTGAATTTAGATATGATTTAATTAAAGAAGTGCACATGTTTGAGAAATATAACCACACTGGTATAAAAACCAAGGAGTGGAGGGAGTACTAAAGTATGACCTTGCAAAGAAATGATAAACATGAAAGAGTGAGTGAAAGAGTAACTAAATCAAACAGTAGTTGAACTCTAGTTTGTCTTTGAGAGTTCAGTGCTATTCTTAAACTCTTGTAAAAAACAGATCATTGCTGTGTGTCGCTTTAGTCTCTCCAGCAGTTTTCTTTAAAATCTTGGCTTTATGTTTACACAGCCTATTGCTATAATTTAAGTAAAAGCATTTTCAGAAGGTCAAGATAAGTTTCCTGAAGCAAACGTTCATGTTTATATTATAGAGTTTGAAGTTGATTTTTGGAGATGAAGCACTCATACTCTTGCACTACAGACAGAATCTCTGGGTCACTTTGTATTTTTCTCATCATTAACGTTTATACTGCAAGTAGTCATTTCAGTACATGACAAGAATCAATCAATGAAGAGTGTTTTTCATTCTTCTCAGTACTTTATCAAATCCCTAGATCATCATTTTTTTGTAAATATGTATTTAAAATATTTAATCTATTTTAAATATACACTACTGGTCAAAAGTTTATATTCCTTTGACAAATGTTTTTTGTTATCTTACAAATCTTTTAATCTAAAGGTGTATGTTTTAATGTTACCCTAACCTTCCTAGACAAAAATATAATTGTGCCAACATATTCATTTCTTTCATTAGAAAACAATTTTTTTTTACATTTTTGGATGCTTTTAATTGATACTATGAGGAATGCCTCTGGTGTAACTGGTGTTTGAATCTCATGTCTAATCAATCTAATTGGCCCACAGCATGTGCATATGGTGCAACTGTTAATATATTAGGGCACCTGCAGACCGTGTCATCAGCTTTTTTGTCTTAAGGAGCTGTTTTGTCTGTTCTCATGTTGAAGTGCTAATGGACCTTGCAATAATAGACCCTCATAGGGTTCACACGTGGAAGAGGAGCTTGAGAAGGGCATGGTTCTTTTTCACTCCACCGCTGAGGAGGTGAGTGGTCCACCGGGTCAGAGGGAGCATTCCTTCACATCCTCTGATAGCCTCCTGTTGCCGGCAAGCCAGAAGATGCAGGATGTAGCTGAGTTTATGGATGAGCCTCCTTGGCCTGCCTGCCCCACATGTGAGGAGCTTTTGGAAGTCATGTCTTATGCTATGAAGAGTTTGGATCTACCCTGGCATCGCGATAAGCCAGCAACCACTTGTTGCCGTCTCGACGAGCAATTTCAGGCTGCTCGCAGCCAACAACTTCCTGTGAGTCTGCAATTCCTTTTTGATCATGAGAGATCATGGAAGAAGCTGTATTCTCCATTGGGCATTGTACTCTCCATCTTCATTGGGTGGGGCATTAATTCTGCAGACTCCTACTCTGCCAATCGGGCCACTCTGATTTGTTTTGAGCTTTTTGGTACATCTGTACTGATGGTGGTCAAGATGTTTAGAGTGGCAGGGGCGCAGTCTTGAGCCTTTCAGAAATGCATCCCATGTAGGTTTAGGTTCTTGCCTGATGCCTCCCTACCTGTCCTGTCTAAAGCTAGAGCAAATCACAAACAAGCACCGCAATGCCAAACAGAGGAGGCGGGCTGAGGCTTGTGCGGAAGTGAAGAAGTAGCCTCGTCTGCGTCCTACCCTATTTTCTTGTCCTGTGCAGTCACACAAGCACTCACAATAGGCCATGATGATTTGGGCCAGTAATGATTACAGCAGCTTTGTCTTTGTCTATTCTGATGGTTTAGCTATGGCTACTGTGCTCACTGTTACAATCACATGAGCGATGCATGTTGGGCTGCTGCCCTGGATATCGGGGTCTGGCTGGTAGGTGGCTCTTGCATAAGCTCTATAGACAATAGCTGTGAGAGCTGTGATGCTCCCTATATATGCTGTCACTAGACTAGGGAACCTGGGCATGAGCCCCACCTCAGACTACCTCTAGTACAGGTTGTCCCAGGTTCAAACTCCCCGCAAGGATTGGTTTGGTGTCCTTTCATGACCATCCTCATATTACTGAGTTTCTTGGATCCTCATGAGATCATGCAAGAAACATGCCTGTAATATAAACCTAGGATACCTTGAAGGTGAGTAATTTATGGACTAATTTTAATTTTGGGAAGTACTACTCCTTAGAGGCAGTTTGCACAAAGCTCTCCAGTTCACAAGGAGTGTGCTGAATCCAACATGATGTGTCGCGTCATTTACTTGCATCACACCAATAACTGTGATGGGCTACATACAGAATATTTGGTAGTCTGAAAATGTTGCATTATTTGTGAATAAAATTACATATTTGAGTATTAAAGGAGACCTAAAATCAAACACAAATCAAGATTTTTTCCTTGTCTTTGTCAAATAACGGCAGTATATCCTCCTTCAAGACCATTCTGAACCACTCTATTTTATGTACATTTCTGTTTTAGAAATGTACATAAAAAAAATTGAAAAATTGGCCAGAAAATTGGTCAATCTGGACAAAGGATACAACGGACATAATTTGTATCTCACTGCCTCCCCACTCGACTCTCGTGCCTTCCCTCCCTCCCCTCCAAAATAATTTGCATGCATCCGCCCTCCTGCCCCTCATACGGTTATTGCAGCAGCGACATCGCGAAGTTCAAGGCGAAATGGCAAGTCCCGTTCCTAGGTGTGCTCTCCCTGGCTGTACAAGTGGTGTGCAAACTTTTCATTACCTCCCACTGAAAGAAATGTCTGAGATGCATGGCTACTGTTTATTTTTAATCAGATTCCCATGACATTTAACCAGAGATTATTACTTTGCTCTGCTCTGCTCATTTCACGTCGGACAGTTTTACAAACCTTGGCCAATTTTAAACCAGCTTCTCTCAGCGTTTGATGCTACGTAGTGGAGCATTTCCGACTTTGCTATCACATCAAGCTTAGCAATCATTGCAAGCTGTGACTATTACATTGTTATTTGTTTTTTAATTGTAAAAATCAGAACATATTTGTTTTGATGTGTGTACGGCTAGCATTGGCACTGTAAACTAGCAACATCCATAGATTTAGCACCTTAGCACAGGTAACGTTAACTATTGCCAGGCTTGTGGTAAGTAATGCTAGCATCGGGACGGCTGAATATTAACTTTTTAATTCCTTTATCTGCTCAACTTACTGCGTTTATCATAAAGAAAGAGTTTTCAACTTTATATACTTTCGAGTTTTGCCCTTCACTTTCAACTAGCTAGCTAACCTTAGCTGCTAAATAATTTAGCTTGTTTGCTTCGAGGCATTTTACTTTGATCAACCATTCGATTGTCTAGCCAAAGTTATATGACGTGATTATAACTGAACAGGTTTAAAACGTGATCTGAAAACACAAGAGTAATCTTTTTGGATTTATTTCAGAGTGTCGATATGTCCTGCTCTCATCCCGGGGATACAAGAGAGGCTTGCTGTCAGATGGATCTTCAGGAAACCCAGTCTAGAGGAACACAACTGTCCCTCAAACTTTTGGACCACAGTACCGAAGCAGAGGTAATTCAGTGTCCCTCTTTCCTGCGTAAAAAATAGCCTTATGATTGTAATCGAGTATACTGTAAAGAAGTTGTTCTATATCATTTATGTGTTTAATCTTTTATGATAATCTTCACTGTTATCCTGTTTGTCAATCCATTACATAATTGTATTCAGTTTAGAATGAATTTTCACTCAATTTACTGACTTATATAAATGTAGAAGAATTCATTTTGAAGTGTGATACATGTTGGACAATAACTGTTAGCTTACTTGTAGTCATGGTAATATATATTCATATTTATTCTTTATATTCAGAGCTTGACTTTGTTTTATTGTTGTCAGCCGTACAGTCTACAATATCATGTCAAAGTGTGGCTGTTGGCACTATGGCTACTGCAGCTTCACTGCTATTTAGTTCAACACCAGTCAAGTCACGGCCAGCAAAAAGACCTCATCTTGAATTGAAAGAGGACATTTGAAGATGTTAAGATGAAGATGGAAATCTGCATTGCCTGCAAGACATGGGGTGAGAGGACAATGGCATTTAGTACATTTTAATACATTTGTTCTGGGTATGATTCAAGATGATGTCTGCCTGATTTGCTTAACTAATAAAATTTGTTATTGCAATGACATACTTCCTTTCTCTCTTTTTTTGTGTTTTGTTTTGCTTTGTATTTTGCGCAAGTCTCAACCAAATGTGGATAAGTCTAATTACACACTGCTAGTCAATGGGTCATCTTGGGCCTACCTTTCCCTTCCTCTAAGTGACAAATGGCCATGGTCTGCTCTGTACACATTGATAGCATTTTGCAAAGAGTATATGTTCAGACATCCTGGTTCTAATCCAGGATGGGCTGTCATGCAAACAATTTTGTTGGGTGCTTGGTCCATTCGCTGTGTGACCTACATCGAGAAAAGGTAATGTTCTAAAGGTAATCTATTACACTTCCATAGGCCATAATATGAATATGAAATATTTGTAAGTATTGAGATGTATTTGTACATCTGTATGGAATTGCATAGTGTTAGCACCTGTGCTAACACTATGCAAGTTGTATTATATTAACCCTTGAATTTACACTGTGGCTCAAATCTATTTTAAATAGTTCTGTTTTCTTGGTACATGCGCATTGTTAGCCCAAGATTAACATCCAAACCTGAAGCCTCCATCCATAAACAGTATTTGCATTAGACTACAGTTAGTATTTATTCTTGATTCATGATGATGCAAATGGATTAATGTCCAAATGGGTGTAGTGCTATAACTTGATTATGACGGGGGAACTTTGTGGGCAAGTAACAGTGAAAGCATTCTAACAAACATCCCAAATAACTTACTATTCAGAAACATTTAAATCCAGCCTTTGCTGAACTGGTTCTTCCTCCAATTCAGTGTCCTCTTCCGATTCGGGCTCAAACATATAAGGCTGAATCTGTGCATGAGCTATAGCTGTAAAAAGTTGGTCCGTATGTGTTCAGAAGCCGGGCAACGACGTCACGTCATTCAAAAACAGTCTCTCAAAGTATTTAACTACAAATTACATATAACTTGTTGCCCAGCAAAATACAAATTACAGTATTTGTATTTTCATTGAAATGCATTTAAGCAAAATACTGCCCATCTCTATATGTATGTATACATGAAATATAATGTATTTCTTTATCTGATAAGTGAAGAAACCGCATGTGTCGATAAATTTCTCCTCTCTTCCCCCTGGATGTTCCGTAGACCGCTTCAGGGACATGGCCCTTTTAATGTGGATAAGGAATATGTTTCTGCACTGTTGGATTTCATTTTCCTCAGATCAAATATTTAAGATCAAAAGTGAGAGTGTGCAGCTTAAGTATATTGAACTCCTGGAACAGAGACTGTGCTATTCAGACAATAGCAGATCAGGGGAGCAGTCACCCATGATGGCCTCAGTGACTGCCAGAGACCCCTGCCATTCTCAAATTGCAGTCCTGATGTGAATGAAATAACTTTATAATAGCATGGGTGTTCCTGGGTTTATACACTGATATAATAATCCGTTTTTCACACAATGGAGATAATGATCGTTATTATTGCTGGCAAGTGGGGGGTGAGGAAATAGTTTGGAATGGAGAATTCCCTTTCTAATCCTCCTGCTATGAAAGGTTAAAGACGGATTTGAATATTATGATCTGTCCTCTTCTGTTACAAAGAAATAATTGTGGTTGAACGAAATGCTCTCTTTGAAGAGTTTGTGCTTCTAATCTTATGGTACTTCTCTGTTTTTACAAATTGTCCCGTGTTCTGGTAGCAAATGGTTGTTTTTAAAGCTCAACAGGTAGAACATGCTGCTAGAAAAGCTACAATTAAATCCCAGCAAACAATTAAAAATGCAAACAATTTGAATTTACCATATGTTGCTTTGGATAAAAGTGTTTACCTATGCATTAATTGTAATAGTATTGTTTTGATAACCAACCTTCACTTTACCCATTATGCAAACTTAGGGGTGGGAGTTATGTTTTGAACACAATGTTCAAATGAAACCCATCCTACTATTTTTTTTTTTTTTTTAACGAACGGGTGGAAAACATTGTGATAACCTGGTCTTCAGTATTGGGCAAAATGGTCATTGTTTTGCAGAAACTATAAAGAAGATAAATGCTGGATTACCAACAGAAACATGACTTAACTTAAATTGGTGCAATAACAAACTGTTGTCAAGCCACATGTTTAAAGAGATGAGGCTAATAGGATTGTATTTGACCTGATTTTTCCCTTCTGTTCTTCACTTACAAAGATGAATCTGTTGATTAGAGATGGGATCTATATCAACATGGGGCCAGGTGCCCTCTCCTTTATCCTTGTAGGAACATTACCCTGTCCTGGACAGACAGAGGAGCATTAATGGCTTTATTATATGGTTGCTTAATACCCTAATCCAGAGTTTGGATGGATTTGTAGGATGTCAGGTCAATCCGCAGGTTTATAAACACTCTTGTAATAGTTGCTTCGTCAATGTAAGGAGAGTAGGAAGGATGGTACAATAAAATGGGCCTACCTGTGACAGTTCAAGTGAGCCATTCTGCAGCAGAGAGGGATTTAAGTGGACTTACGTGAGATTAAATCCTTGTATGATTCACACTTTGTAATCGCTGTGGCAAATTGGAGGCAAAGCTCAGTGACCCAGTTCCACTTACCTGTCCTACGTGAAACACTCCCCTCAGATAACAGTGTGAACCAGACTAGCGGAGATAATATATTTTCATGACATTTAGGCCATGGTTCATTATCCTGGTCGTAAGCACATCTTTAAAGTAGTTTCATTTGTCTACAGAGTTTAACTAGTTTGTGTTTAAACCCGTTTAAAGATTTTTGACTTTGAATAGACATTTTTGCTTTTACATTTATGATAAATGTAAGCCAAAATGGAATGGAATATTAGCTTAGCAGTAAACGGAGCTTCTACATTCCTTAAAAGAAAATTCCTTTGTTAAAAAAGTTTTAAGCTCTAACACATACTGAAGAATTTTACCACAGAAAACAAATTTGGCTTGTTAAGAAAAAACAGAAATGCATTTACAGCAGTTCCCCTACGATGGTACTACAGTGTTAGTATGTTACAGAGCCTTGTTCAACAACAGACTGCCAAAAATAAATGAAGCAGAACTTACCTAAAATATTCACACACTTGATGATTTATCACACCACAAGAACCAGACCACACTGACTCGGTTAACTTTCCACATTAAATGGTTGACTGTCTTGAGCTGTATTCATTCAATCAATGTTACTCAGCTCATAAATATGCATATAGGAACATTAATCCAGAGGTCACACATATATATAGTGTGAAATCATAAAACCTAAATATCCAGGAATAATTATTATCCTAGGGTAAAGTATTAACAGCACAAAAAACATGAAACAAGATAACCAAGTATTATGTTTAACCAAGGTTAACAGTTTCAACTATGAAAAGCCAATTTTTGTCAAAAAAAGACAGAAGTCCTATGACCAACAATGAATGCTGTTTATGCAGTGATTTACTAAGAGAAAAGTGTGGCTGCTGTCAAAAGAGGCTGCAGTATTTACGTTTGAGGTGGTCATAATGTTATAACCCATCTGTCCAATGCGGCTCTCAGAAGTATCGCCTTCACACAGGCTGGAGCTCCAGGGAGGTTGGCAGGATGTAGATGAAGGACCGGCGAGTCTTCGCGGCTCTTCTGTCGTCATCTTGAGATTACTTTTTCGTTACACATGAGACCCATAGTGAAACAGCCTCCTGAAGCATTAAATAAAGTTTAGCTGTGTGACAGAGCTCGCTGCACCTGAACAGTCAGCCAGCTAATGACTCCTGAGAGGCAGCACGAGTGTTCAGCTGGTCACATGAATAACTTGGATTACGCGCAAGACTCATTTAATGCAAATAAACACACATGATACATATATGAACATGATTTTGATTTATACATGATTCATCAACTGGTATATGCACATGCTAGTATCAAAGTGAGAACATGCTAGAATGCTAGAACAAAAGCTAGAACATGCTTTGTTGAATGAAAAACATAGTAGGTACCGTTTTAATGTATCATAGGTCTGCATACAATGTTAACATTGTTCCACAAAGCTGTTTAATTATGCTGAATCTCCTTAGATAACCATTGCATGCATTCTTTTCAACAATCCCATAATGCATTGCAACAAATTTTGCTTGAGTATCACTTGCACAACTTCTAAATTCTAAATTGAGCTATACTCTTAGATGTGTAGTATTATCTCTAATATCTCGGTGAAGATTAAGTGTGTCAATCAAGAAAAAGATGAACAAAATTATCAGTACAGTAAGCAATCCAATCAGCTGTAATGGTTTCATAATGGTAGGATGTTAGGATACATAATATTTTGTGAGAACTTTATGGTCAAGTGATTAATATGAAATGCATAATTTCAAATGTGATTAGGAGAATGACCATTTTCTTGTCAGAAACTTATGTCAGATTTCCCAAATCTTCCCCTCACACACAGCTGCCCATTCAAGACAAGATTATAACCCTAATGCATAATAATAACAGATTTACTGACAGATCTTTTTGACACTGTGTGCAGAGGCAAAGTAACTGAATTAGGTTGACTGCCGCAAGGTGTCAATTACTTGTGATATTCACTAGAGGTGGTGGTTGGATCAATATTTCAAAGTATTGCAGTATCATACCTCATGTCACTGTTGCAATATCCAAACTTTTTCACAATAATACTTTTGATAAAAAATCCTGACTACCACAGTGAAAAAAAGTGTCAGAACATGCAATGATATTAAATCAATGAACACTCAGATTTCTTTTATTTAGTCAAAAATGCAAACTTTGAATAAGGTCCATTAAACAATCTCTACACACACAGTGTGATTTTTCTAATATGATGATGTATGACATTACTTCACTAGGTGCTACTTCCTCATGTAAAAAATATGATGCACTAAACGTAAATAAACACTACATTATTGCATTGTGTGCAAGATAACAATATATTATTGTAATTGTATTGTATCTGTGTGTTATGGTTTTCTGTTTCATGGTCTTTTATTTTGAAATTGTGTTTTGTAGTCTGTCTTTGGCTTTTGTAGTTCATTTGTGTTTCCTGCCCAGTGTATCCAAGCGACCTTTGTTTTCATTGATTAGTCTGTGTATTTAAAACCTAGTGTTACCTGTTTGTGTTTGCTGGTTGTTGTCTACTGTTATGTGCCGTTTCGTGGTTCTTGCCACAGATTATTGTTAAGTTCTGGATTGCTGTTCTTGTTTTGAATTCATTAAACCAGATCTTTCATCTTCACCTTGTGTACTCAGCTTGTGAGCTGTTTTACAACACCTTACTAATATTGTGTTCTTGTTTATTCCCACTGGTCCACTGCTGATTTACTAAAGCCTATGAATGTCGCTAAACTTGCCGCACTATTCTACTTCACTTCTGCTCCTGTTGTTGGCAGAGAAGGTTTTAGTCTCAGAAACTCTGAGCACAGAAGAGCACAGAAGAATTAGTAATAGAATGCAATGCAATGAATGGTGACTGGAGTCCACTAGGATATCCACCTCTTTTCATCTGCTTTTGTCTACATTGTGACGCACATCAGCGAAAGGGACGCAAGAGCGAAGAAGGGAAGAAACAAACTCACCAAATGTGTCAAGGCCCACAACTCTTGGCTCTTTTTAAATTGCAAGTTAACAGGCATAATGAGATTTAGATTTCTCTTTCAATTGTAACATTTTCTTAGTTTTTCTCAACAGATCCACTGTATTATAGAGAGCACACATGTGTAAAGACCACGAGAGACGGAAGCTAAGAAATGAAAGAGTTAGTTAAGGGGGGCAGTTAGTGCCAGCTTTCAGTGGCCTTGTTATAACATGATTTACAATTTCTCTCAATGTAATGTATTAAAACGTTGACAGAGCAAAAGGAATTCACAAGATGCTGCATTAGAAACTCAATTTCTATGATGAATTGCCTGGGGCTACTGAATTGCAAACTGCCCCCCCAAACACACACACCTTTTCCACTCTCCCCTCCAGTTCACTGAAGTTGGTTTTTTTTTTTTGGCCAAATCTTCTAAAACCTGTCTCTTAATCTGATCGTTTAAATGTAAAAGGGTGAAAGGATTTCTGGACTAAAAAAAGCATTCGTTTTCTTCTGCTTTGTGTTCGCTATTTCCAAGTGCTAGGTCAGTAATATTCGAAAATTGCTTAGTTCCTGTGCTGCCAGTTGACTTGTGCCGATCCTTCTTCTCCCACTGTTGTGTTAACTAAAGGGTTCAAGGCTTCTTTCAAATACTTATTGTGAAAAGAATGGGCAATATTAGACCAACACTGCATAAATGCATTAGTTCAGTGGTTTGTTACGTTTACTTTTACCCTAATTAAACGCTAATGCTATGAAACTTTTTTCATAACGCGGAATGATTTAGAAATATTTATTCCCAGAATGGCTGCAGAAATAAAAGGGAAGGTGTCACTGTTTTCCTCTAAAATAACAAGACCTCAAATTGGTGTGTAGAGCAATTTAGGCAACAAAAAAAAAAAAAATTCAATTTTTTTTCTGCACCTGTGTGCACAGAGCAGTGAGTATAGATCCTTTCAGTTAAAAAAAACAGCTACAGTGCTTTAGTTTACTTGTGAATGATTAGGAAGTTTTTTTAGAGTAGTATTACTACTAGGAGTATTACTAGTAAACATGAGCTTTCAGAACCCAAAAGTACACCCAGGCAAGTTATTGAAGCTAAGACACAAACGTGCTTGTCCAGAAATCTTCATGGTTGTGATGTATTAAACATGATTCACATATGAACACCCACATCTTGAAGTTTTCAGGATCCAACAACTAGTTGTTATACCTAAACATCATAAGTAAGAGATGAGGGACCTCTTTTCTCATGGCTATACCCCTTGTCATTTAGCCTCTACAATGCACTTGATACCATGACTAGGCCCACACTGAATTTGCACACATAGAAAGCTTGACTATCTATCTATCTATCTATCTATCTACCTACCTACCTACCTACCTACCTACCTACCTACCTACCTATCTGTCTATCTGTCTATCTATCAAAATTCCAAAGATATTTACAAAAAGAAAATATGAATAAAGTTTGTCTTTAGACTGCCAGACCAGGGTTCACATTTTAAGTTTTAAAATACTTTTGATCATACACATTCTGTTATTTGTATTTGAAGTGTTACTATGTTCCCTGAAATCTATCAATGAATTTAATTCAAACTGTTCAGAAACTTAGAGAACTATAAAGATCATCTATTAACTCACTAACTCAACCTTTTTCTCATGCCAAGGATATGAATTTGGGTAAAAGCTTATGCCAACAGAATTTATGTAAATATAATTCCCCTGCTAAAAGTAAACAATTTAAACCAGCATCCATTTCTGTGCTGGACATCATTTAACTTGGATGCTAAAGCTGTTAAACCAGCATGATTTTTTGGTAAAGCTGGGTGATTAAAGAAGCTTTGCTGGTTTCGTTATTAAAGAAGCCTGTTGGAGACACCAGCATCCCATGCTGTTTTTTTAGCAGGCTCCTCAACAATGCCTCATTAAAAAAACAAACATACATATATAGCTCCCCATAGATGGGGCAGTTGTGGACGACTGGTTAAAGAGTCGGGCTTGTAATCAGTAGGTTGCTGGTACGATTCCATTGCGGGCAGGTAGCAACTGAAGTGCCCTTGCAACTAACCCCTGATTGCTCCCCGGGCGCTGCAGTGATAGCTGCCCACTGCTCTGGATGTGTGTGTGTTCATGACTTGCAGTGTGTGATGGGTTAAATGCAGAGGTCACATTTCAGGTATGGGTTACCATATCTGACAAAAACATGTCACTTTCACTTTTATACAAAGAAGTATATAAATAGTACAGTGGATATAAACCGTAAATAACAGCACAAAGAGTTAACCTACATTTACAGTTTTTTTTTTTTTGGACCCTGGCCTCTATTTAGTATTGATGGTGGTGCCATACTATGCAAATCTTCTTCATCCATCGTTCTGTGTGATTTATAACATGCACACAATACCATAATATTACTCGCCATTTACACTGGCTGAATGTGGTGTGAACACGACGTGAATGTGCTTAAAGAAGCTCAGCTCACCCTTTTGTTTGAGGTCTTGATGGGAACAGTCAAGCCTTGAAGCTGTCAGCCTAGTAAAGAAGCCATTCCAGCCTGCCTTTGCGAGGGGGGTTCAAAAGGAGAGGGAGGAACCAGATTTAGCTCACTGCTGTTTTCTTTCCCACAAAAAGACCCTGTGTTAAAGAAAATCCAAATATTTCAGCATTACCAGAGGATGATAATGTAAAATCAACTTAAAATTGCCACAATACGATGTGTGACAGTTTTGCCATAATGCGCCTCAGTAGGATTAGTCATTCATTAAACAGGTTTGCCATGCAAAGCTACTGTCAGATATTTGTCTGGAATTAGAGGGAAAAGAGAAAAAACAACCCAAAAGATCCCCTGAACAATTAACATCACCCGTCTCATTATAATGACCAACTTAATCTTTAAGCATGTGAGTTCCCTGTTTTGGATTTTAAGCAGAGATTTCAAGCTGTCTTTGTATGAACAAAACAAAAGAATGCAAAAACAAAGACTCATGTAAATAAATGTTCTGATTTGTCTAAAAGAATCAGCTCTGTTTATATCATTGATATTGTCTCTGAAAATGGATACTAAACAATAACACAATGAATATTCATTACTTCCATGTTTCCACGCTATGCCAGTATACTGATACTCTTACAATCAAGTGGCTGAAACTGTGTCTTTTAAGAATTATTCCAGATATTTCCTGCATTTATCAATATACGGTACTGTGGCCTTTTAACTCTGCATTTGTGTTTTTTCATTTGTCAGTGTCAAAAGACTATCCAACAGTATAAAAAATGCTATGTATAAATGGATTTAAAAAGGTGGACGAGAATGATTATCAACAATGCTATTCTCATGCACTTTAGCTTTATCATTTACTTAGATCACAAGCTGAGTCGGTTGCTTCATAAATGTCACTTTTGTTGAATAGCTGTAAAGGTATTCACATTGAATCCTTTTTCAAATGATATTTGAATTTAAGATCACTTGACTGACCAAAAAGATTCTCAGTTCATAAAATCAGCTCTTTGAACCTTTAGCAGAAAATCCTCAATGTGTGCAAGATGAGGATCTGTAGAAGCGCCCTCTATAGGAACTGTAGAGACATTGCATAGCATGTTGTTTGACATTTAATAAATGTTTGTAAAAATACACACAAAAAACAACAAAATGCTAATTTATGTATTTAATTGCCAAAAAATAAAGTAGTATAATGCTACAATCAGCATATCTTACAGAATGGGATGTTTATAGTGTTTAAAATTCGGTATTACTGACAAAACCGTAATGTTTAAAATTGTTATAATTTCAGGTTCAAAAAGTGATGTCCTTTGTATGATTTGCAATCATAAACTATAAAAGGACATTTATTTACCCAGAACAGTCATGAACTGCGATTTGAACACCGCTCGATGGGGGCCTTCCTGATTAGATCTTAATGTAAATCTTATTGGACAGAGCATCTTGTGTGTATAAGCCACTGTCAGCTCTCACCATTCATTTTGCTGCTGCATTGAAAGGCCACAGATTAAATTTATGTTACAATGGCTAATGAAATCCCTGCCATATCTGACCAAGACCTTGGTGGCCTTAGTGATAATGTGGCTTTGTCCAGGCCACCTTAGTCCTATAAATGTGAGAATTCCTTGCCTTTGGAAGTATTTTATTTGTCATTCTTTCTGGAATGATAAAGAGATTGGTCTCCAGGGAATGTTTTGTTGCTGTCATAAAGGGAAGGCCATGTCAGCGTTATTATTTTTTTCTTGTGGCAATCTACACATTTTCAGCCCACTTTAATCTGTTTGGCAGCTGGTCAGGTGGGATGTGGCCTTGCTCTTCTGTCACCTCTGCTAGGGTCCCAGTGGTAAATATGAAGCCGCGTCATGGCTTTTCCAGCCAGAGGGAGGGCTGAGAGCTTCTGACGCATACAAATAGCCTTTTGATATGCTTGTGGCCTGAAGAGGATGAACTGACTCATTGACTCTAGTTAAATGAACGTTCTTGAGTCTGCTTTAAAAAGGAGTGGTGTAGATGTCAGGCCATAATAATTTTGTGTTCCTTTCATTTATCTTTGCTCATTTGAAGGCATACAGGTTTAAAGATTGAAGTAGTCTCATTTATGATTAGATTGTCTGATAAAGGATTAATTCACTAAAAAATTTAAATTCTGTCATCATTTGCTCATTCAGAATTGTTTGACTTTCTTTCCTTCATGGAGTGCAATGAGATGTTTTGTAGAATGTTGACACTGCTTGTTTTTCCATACAATAAAGATGGGTGGGACTTATAACCACCCTAATATATAACCAATAGTCTGAATCTAAATCTCCATTTGTGTTGCGCGGTATTTGTTTTCCCTCACAGTGAGCCATTGTTTGAATAATAAGTCAGAGTATGCAGTGAGTGCTGTCAGAACATTAATGGCCTTAATATGAAGTGGCCCCATGAGATGCTCAGGGTCATTAACTTTAATGCCATTTTCTGCTATATGAAGGCCCTCATATTGCCCCTCTTTTCCACTTAGCATCACAGAGTCAAACAAATAAAAAGGAAAAAAAGCCTGAACAGAATGGCTTATAAAAGCTGCTTTGTCTCAAAGTCAGTTTTGACCTTGGTGAAACTGTGGGTATGGGGCCAAAACCTTGTCAGAAGTGGTGTTCCACTGATGACTTGAGTGGGTTTAAGGGGCCCAAGCATGTGCACAGCATAAGTAGGAATGAAACGACATCTGTAGACTAAGCAATGGTAGCAATGATGAAGACAAGGGGTGGACAGGTCATATAGCCTTGTTTTTTGTAAATGGTGCAGCTATTGATTTTTTACTATCCCTGAGGAGAGCGGACAAATGGTGGCAGCTTGGCAAAAGTTGTTTCTGTCAGGTGTCTGTGTGTTTAATAATGTGTGCGGATGGTTTAAGGACATATTCTATTGAATGCTGTGAAAAAAGTACCTCAGAGTGTCGTTTGCGGCCTTAATTACATCTGAGAGAACAACCGTCTTGTGGATTTGTTAATGGGCCCAGTGGGACAGGATTCACTGGCTGAGCTTTATTGCTGTGCTTGTCAAATATTTCCAATGTGATTGACGTGTTGGGTGTATGTGTTTTCTTCATTGTATAAGCTGTTCCACTCTATAAGGACATTATAATACGGATTATTTGAAAGGAAAACAAATAAAAACCATCTGAATCCTCCTCAGTACTGATTTTAATGGAAATCTTAAAAACAAATAATGCTTCACTGTTTAACCATCATGTTCTATTGAGAGAATTTGTTGTCTTTATGTTTGGGGTCCCAGAGACCCCAATCCTGTTGATGTTAAAATATAAAATGTAATTTGAATTTAAAATTGGGCGGGACAAAAACATGTCACTTTTCACTTTCACGCGGTAGAAAAAAATAAAACAATTCTAATTAAAAAAAAAATAGCATTCATTAAATAACAGTGACATTACAATAATTATATTTTTTATGTGGGAGACTGTAAACACATTATAAAATGTATTAATGAAGATTGTGTGATCAATGTTATTAAGGCATTTTGATAAATAAAAATAGTTTTGTGTCCCTTAGACCCTAACAAACATGAAGGTTCAAATTTGAGTTGTTTAAAAGCAAATTAGACTAGTTATTTTATTTTGTATTTGTTTTACATTTGTTTGTTTTAGTGACTTCTACACTGGACATTTGAAATTAGGTTTATTACAGGTCATAATTCTGTTGTGTAAAATGTTTGAAAATGATTATTCTAAGAATTGTCATGTTGGTCTAACTTAAAGATTAAATGTGTCTTCCGAATGTAAGCAGATAAAGTTCCAGCAGCACTAAGAAGGGAGGTTTTGGTTCTTTGCTGCTGAATAATTTGTTGTTTGGTAATGGTCTGTGTTGGGGTATTCTGTTCAGAATGACCAGCAATTGAGATGGATCTTAGAATTTCAGAGTTCCTGGGCCCATTTTCCAGCACAGAAGCTTAAAGGCAGGAAGGCTCAGAGTAATACTGGAGCAGTTGTCCCTGTCAAATCTATCTTTCCACTCTTGCACACACTGTGACCATTTCACATTGACCCAGAGGTTATCTTATGAAAGGCTTACTGCAAACCAGAAGCCCACTGGCCGTTTGCTTTGCTCATGGGTCCACCATAAAGAGCTAGTAACTTACAAACAGATTTGGCTTTATCAGGTAGTTCTAAAAAAGTGCCATCTGTTTAAATCAGGTTTTGACTTTGATTTTGTTTTTTGATTGTATTTATTAGACTTGGCAACATTCGTCATTTGGTCATTTTCTGTTCTATATGATAAATCTTATATTTTTAAATCTGTTACATTTATGTATATCCAAATTTATGTTCTTGTGACTGGCGATTTACAGTGTTATTTTTTTGTACTTAAATGCCCAAAATAATATGAAAAATAGATGATGAGTTCTTTTAAAACAAATGGTGGCGTTGGTTGAATATTACCATAGCAAAAGTAATCTGTGTTCTCTTTTAAACCTAAAATCACAAAGTATGCTATTGTGGGCAAAGCTTTTATACTCTCAGGCTTGTAGTGAGTTGGTTGTGAATCTTTTCATATTACCATCTCTCCACTTGACTATTGTGTCATAAAGAAATTTTCATCTAGTACATTGACTCGGTTTTGATGAACAAAAGCTCTCCTATGAAAACTGCAATTGTACGTGAAGTATACAACATGGCCATAAAGCATTTAAAGGAAAAAGAATTAGCATTTGAAATGGACTCAGCTGTTGTCTGCTAATTAGGTGTCCTTGGAAGAGAAAGAATGGAACAGTCCTTTCAGTGTCATTCTGTGCCCTTGCTGTTTAGGCCTTCTTTCCACAGACTGTTCAAGGTAACCAGCATACTCTTATTTGGACTATAGGATATATTTGCCATCATTATTTGTTCTTCCCCATGTAGCTAATCCTATGCAACACCCAAATTATTGGTGAATAATTTCAATTTACAAATGTTATCTAAGATGTTTGGCCAACGTGATAAAAACAAAATGATCCGGTTACAAGAAAACAAAGACAAAGCAAATGCCAACCAGTCACTTCGATAGTGAACCGAAGAAAGCAGGCCATATTATTATTTTACCATCACAAAAGCTTCATTATTAATAATGATCTCTGTTAGAGCACAACTATTTTACACTTTTCTAAAGCATTAAAAAGTGGAGTTTCATTAAACTCTAGTGTAATCCTGTAGATTACAAAGAAATCATTACTCTCACACACAAAAAAGATGCATGTTCCCAGGGTGAAAGATGTTGCAGGAAAGATGCATTATTAAAGGAAATTAAAATCAATGTTTCACTTGTGTAGGGTAAGCTGTTAATGAAGGCTTCATTTCAGATGAGGTGAAGCAATTTCCACACTATTCATGTCTTGATCACTGTCTGAGACAGTTATCTACATTAGTGATCAATAGAGATGCATAATTCTGTTTTGCAATGCTGCCTAAGCTCCAAAATACCATTCAATACTTGTTACCAAAGCATTAGCTTTCAGATGCTCACCTCCATTAAATCAATGTTTTAAGTACTGGATGTGGAGAGCAGGTAAATTTGGTCATTGCCAATGCATTGAAATCATTGGAACTGTTTGGATGTTAATTATTAGGGTTGCAGTGTTAATAGTATCTTAACAGAGACTTTTAAATTGGCCTTCGTGGTAGAAGATTATGACAGAGATTATATAAAAGAATTAAAGAAAGAAAATAAAGGGGTTTTAAATTGATATCGACCAATGTACTCAGAAAAGTGAATGGACACTTTGTACCTGATTAATTTACTGTCAGCATTTGCAGCTCGATCGGTTCCTCATATCTTGATCTTGTTAACGTTTATTTTTATTGTAAAGAAAACTTTAGTACAGTGGCAATAGAGAGACCATAAAACACTGTCAGTCAGGGTACATCAGTACAGTGCGCACGCCACATTAAGACCCCTTAATCTCGTAGTCAGTTGCTTTTTTAGAGCAGTAATTATAGAGATCCTTGATCCATTTCCACAAATTTCCATGTAATTTATTCAGTTTATAAAACAGGGACTTGAATAGGCAAGCAGGTACATTTACATTTTACAATGTTTTTCTTTAGGTATGAATCATTTAGGTTTGTAGCTCAATCTGAAGATGTCAACTAGAAGTATATCTCTTTTCATATTGCTTCCCAGTTTCTTACTCATCGTGGCTGTATTTTCTTTCTGCCTTGAGCCAAAAACTTGATTTAATGACCATGTTTCATATTTTAATCAAAGGAAGGGTTCAATATATAATAATGTGATGTTAATATACAAATTTTCCACAGATGTAGTAATGCATGTCATTTTAACAACCTATTTATAAGCTTTTAAGCAAAATTTAAACAGCAAAACATTTTTGAAATGTAAAACAATTCTGGAAACAACCAAGATGTAAAATGTCAGGTAAAATTTTTTAAGTATCAGTTTATATTCTATTAACAAATATATGGTGGTATTGGAATTTTAATTTGTAGAATGGCATTCATAACATAAATTATACTAAATTATATCATGCAAAAACACTGCTAGACACATTTGTGTAATTGGACTTTTGACCTCAAAAATATTTTGTACTAAAACCATTCTAATTACAACATTTGAATACAATCTATTCAAATGTCAAATATACGGTATTTGAATTTCACCCCATTAAGAACATCAATTATTGCTTTAATGATATCCCTGCACATTACTGTTTACCCATTTGCTAAATACAAGGGATATTTATTTGGCTTAATTTATGGATTTAATGTATGAAATGGTCTATTCAATTTACTTTCCATCACCCTGTGTATAATAAAATACTATGTGAAAGTAGATGAATGTAAAAAATGAGTCCATCAGCAAGTTGTGTCAGATAGTGAATGTCAGAGGGGTTTGACTGCCACCCCTCTATTCTAACCTCACTTTTCTCAGTGTCCATGCAGAGGATCTATCTCTGTTCCTCGTACACACATTTATGCTGGAAAACAGCAGCCTAAGCACAAATTGGAATTTAAAAAGGCTTTAAAGCTGTAGATTCCCTCCCGTCCTCTTACTCTCTTGAATTTCCATGCTATAGCAAAAGCAGGAAAGGGAAAAGAAGTCACATGTTTATCTTGCTTGTGCAAATACTAGCTTTATTTCTCTGTTTATTTGAAATCTTATCTTACTTTTGGACACTGCTCAACCATTTTAAATAACCTCTTATTTGGTTCACCTCACATCGTAACTGAATTTCTCTAGTTCTTTATCCTACCAGTCATTTCATCATAACGAAATATCTTCCATTTCTTAATCTAGTCCCACACCTGCTTAGAAGTCAAACTATTCAGCTGGGGTAGAAAAAAAATGCTATTTTAATTCCATGTTGTAAAAATTGTGAACCTTTTCTTTACATGCAGTTTTCATTTGGAGTGGAGCAGCAGGGAGCAGATTCATGTGTGGGCTCTAAAGTAGATGCTTTTGAGCTTAAACATTGTCTGCTCGCTGAACTATAATCAAATTGCAAAACCTGTCTTACATTATCACCTTCTTAAATGCTAAATAAAATCGCATTTAAAAGTCGTTGCTTTCAGCTCAATGGAGATGAGCTTTTCTGCTGTATGTGACTTTTACTATTAATAATTAATCAGAAGTCTGGTGGGGTATAATACAGTCTTTTAAAATTAATGTAAAAAACAAATATCTAAGTTAAATATTTTAATTTCCAGCGATAAGTCAAATTGATTTATTTGCATCTTTAATAGAATCCTTTGTTGACAAGAGATGTACTAGAATTAAATTTTTTAAATGTAAACTGACTTCATTATTACATAATTGTTCAAAGCTCAGCCACTGGTGATATTAAAACAGATAACTTATTGTAAATGTGAAGTTGATTTATGCCGCTTGTGTTTGTAATTATATCTTAATTGAATTTTATGTTCTTTGGGGAACGCTAGCTTTATTTGTTTAAGCGTGACACTGGTTCAGTGAGAAGCTTGACACAGCAGTTTCCTCTCATACGGTTTGTGCTGAGAGCAGGTTAACATGCACCGAGCCCCTAAGAGATGAAAAAGCATAAATTAAAGCACTCCCTCAAGGAGAACAGGGGGATGCTGGGTAACAAAGGTATTATCAGTGGTAGGCGAGAGGCAAAGAGAGCTCAGTTTTATCCAGCTTTTCTTTGTTAACACAAAGCAGGTCACCTCCATAGGAAGGTGAGTAAAGTAAATGTGAGGTCCTCACACAATGGTGGTCAGGCGATAAACTCTCCCCCTTCCTCCTGGCTCCCTATTCATTACTTTCAGCTTGTTTTGCCATTCAGACGAGGAAAATAACAGTTCCAGCCGCAGTGGTTGTTTCAGGAGAAAGAGATATGAGTACATGCATACGGACGCAGAAACGCTGAGTGGAGGTGGTTTAGAAACTGTGGTGGGGGGCCGACACAGGAGCACACATAAACATGCGTGTGCATACTCACTTGAGAAATGTTTTAATTATGTACAAAAGAGCATTCTTAATAAAAGAGGGAATTAAGGGAAGTGCTTTGAACAATCACAGGAATTTGGCCAAGAGGAAATGAGTTGATTGCCACATACTCCTTTACTTGTTTTCTCAGCCCCTCTCTCTCTCCTCTGCTCTACTCTCGTGTTCTCCTCCATTTAAAAAAAAGGCCTGCAACTTCAAGCAGTTTTTTAATCAGCTAAAAAACATATGTGGCTTTGCAGCTAAGACAGCTTGGCCAGGCACTGATAAATGCCTATCACTAATTTGCATATGGTAAAAGCTACCCTTTAATCAGAACCTCTAATCCTTGTCGGTATTAATGATTTTTTTTCCTCGTATAGTATCATGTTTGCTAATTCCAAAGTGATCAGCTTCTTGTATGCGTCTCCTTTTTTGTGCTGGCATAATGGTCGAGTTGAGAACTTCTGTTATCCTACTTTGGCACATAATTAGGACTACAAAAGGAGGACAAATCACTGTGAATGGGTCTCACAAAGCAAAGCCCCTTTTTCTTTGCCTGCCTTTTGCACAGTCCTTGTTAACGGTTGTGTCACTTTTGAGAAAGGAAACGCTGAAAAAAATTGGATACTCTGCAAATTTGAGGCCCACGACACTAGCTACATTTTTAGAAGGGCTGAAAAATATCAAAAATGTACCATGTAATTAAAACGTCTATCATAGGGCTCATGGTTTAGTGTCTGCATAAGTCTTCTTCAAATGGCACTCTAGGCTATAAAACACTCCATTTAATTTGACTGCTAAACACCTTGCAAAATACATCAATTCAGGATCATTTTTAGTTTCTACAATATAAATACCGCATTCACTCTCCAGTTAGTAAAAAGTTTGCTGAGTGTGTATGTGTGTGTGCTTTGTGAATACACCTGTATAGGCGCAGTGTGAGGGGAAGAGATCAGCATTAGAAGCAAAAATGTGGCTGCCACTTCAGAGCTGATTACGCAGCACAAGATTCACTTTTTTAAGTCCTTGATATGAAAGAATCAAGGGTAGAAAAAGTAAAAAAAGAGGGTGTCGTGTGGTTAAAAGGTCTGGAGGGCACTGGTATGTGTAAGCGCAAAGAAGAGTAAATGGCTGTGAAAAAAAAACGGAATGTCAGCTAGGTATACACACAAGCTGATTTATACAATTCATTTGGACCATTACTTTTCATTAAAGATCAAATGAAATGGGTACTTACTTACTAAGAGGCCTTTGGGGAGCTGAATTGCAGAGAAGAAAGAAGATTAAACTTTACATTCAGCCCCAAATTTAATTCAGAAGTAATCAATCGCATAATGGGCCTGCAACTGTAGCCTGGGTGATTGAAATGAAATTACCATATTTTTAATCTTAATTTTCCACACTGTTTATCTGACACTGTCAATATAAAATACAAACAGATAATGAAATAGCATTATATTGACACTACAATCATCTCTCGAGCAGCCCTCTGTGATTAAACCGCTGGAATGTTTGATTACATTTTGTTGGCTGACATTACAAATGACACGGATGCTTCGCCGAGACTTGCTGCCGGCTGGAAAATGAGCCTATCCATCAAGGACTCCTGGCAGCTTCCC